>JAGSPU010001610.1:0-283183 GCA_019321725.1 Paulownia fortunei | reverse complement strand
TTTGAGCTTGAATATCCTCAGGCATTTGGAGTAACACGCGTTAAGTTCACATTTGATCAAGTTGACTCCTACCCAAAGGTAAGAAGTCAACAACCACCAAATTTCCAGTTCTTTTTCCTGAAATTATGAACATAAAGAATAAAGGTACAGATCATTTAATTCTGTGAGGGCGTTGCTTTATGATTGACGGATTCCCAAAAATATCTAGCAAGTAGTTACTTCCCTTGAAGGTCTTGTCTTTTTCTGAACTAATAGTCATCTACACTGAAAACCGAGGGCTCCAGGGTGTACAAATATTTCTAATGCCGTTTGGATATGTAGAATTCAGCTCATGAAATTGGTAACGAATCAAAGTTTATTCAATGCATACAATATGTCAAATTCTAATTATACAACGCTATGTAGAAGGGGCATTACATGAATCCTTCAGACCAAATTAACCATACAATTTCAGCATTATATTCATGGATACAAGAGTTTAGGTGGGATTGGCGCTAAAAACTTTAAAAGTCAAAGCTTCGAATTAATGCCATTCACCATCCACTTGATTTTCCATCGAGAAATGCCATTAGAGACGTTGATGGTGTTTTTACCATTAGGATGTACCATGTAATATGGTGAATCTTCTGCAAATTCAGTTGGCATTGACATCCAATAGGGCTTGGTTCCCAATCAGCCTCTTTGATAACCTTCAATATCTCCTTCACTACAATTTGGCTCCCTTCAGGCGTAAAATGGATTCCGTCTCTACATACACAGTGGTAAAATATGAAGTGTAATATTTAAGGACAATTTGCAGACAGTAGATAGCAACAATCATAAAAAAATAGGTGATTCTGCTCTGCACTAATTCTTCCTTCCATCATATCTTTGGTCTAGTTTTACTGACAAGATATGGGATTATCACATCTTAAATATGGTTGCACGTTTTACCGTAGTTATAAGAGCAGAAACATTTCTAGTGAAAATAAAAGAAGTGTACAGCACAAACTTACTTTAAGCAAGCTGTTGCCCAATCTTCTCTTTGCTGAATTGCTGTCCATAGGTTGATGACTTTAATGTTCAATTGTTTGCACAACTCTACTAAAGCTTCAGCATATCTACGGCAGGATTCATTTGTCCGATCTTGATTATCATGTGCATTACTGGTTTTGAAAAGACAGGGAAGAACAACACCAAATTTTAAGATGGTCAAACTAGAACATGGAAAAAAACAAATAAAAATTGAATTTGAGTTTAGATCACCCAAAATGTTCACGAATCAGTGCCTCGTTCACAGGAGGAGAAGTAAGAAAAAGTATCCGTGTCTTCTCTGAAAGACTCTGCAAATACTGCTAATTACTATAACAGAATGAATGATATTAATGTTGGAAATCAGGAATTAGGGGTTTACAGGGTTATAGGTTTAAATCAAGTAATATAAATGTATTTTTCCAGGACCAAAAGTATGTCTGTACCATTTACTGGAAGAACAATGTTCCAACAATTTCCAAGAGTGCCTTCTGGAGTTTCAAAGTACTGAAGAATTTAAAAAATCGAACTTTTCCTAAACAACACCATGGCATCTACACAAGCCATAACCATAACTTTTCTTTCTTTTAATATTGACTGGGGAATTTTCTCTGCCATCCGAGAGCCTGCATCTCAACTAGATGTCCTAACAAGCTTTACATGGGTACACAAAGAACATACCAAAATAAAACCCACGTTCTCTTCAACTTAGGCTCTTACAATTGAGCTAAATGCAATAGTTGAACAGCTTGCTCCATGCCTAGTTTTGAATTTAAGTTTTTTCCAGTTGGTTGAAAATGAATTTTTATATAAATGCATAGTTTGATATGGGCTTCATCAATCTTTCTCTTGATCGAAAAGCAAAAAAATTGATAATGAGAAGTTGCAACTTATTATTGGAGGCAAAGCCTTATACCTTCCACACCCTCTCCACTTATGTAAAGCTTTTTTCTTTTTCTTTTTTCTTTTTTTACGAACAAAAAAAAAAAGGGCAAAAAAGCACTATGTTACCTTGAGATGAAGATAAATCTTTTTCATGTTTTCAACATATTCAGGTAGAGGAACATGAGCGCCTAAGCCACTAGGGTGAGGGTGCATTGCATCATTACCACCAAAATATACTATAACCAGAGAAGGCTGAACAGCTGCTTCCTGAACAAAATTCAAATCGCCATGAAAAACATGTTAGATGCAAACAAATGGAAGGATAAAAAGGTGCAAAACAATGTGTTGATTTTGTTAAGCAAAAACCTTTTTTACTTGATGGACGATGTTCTAATACCAAAATGCTATGTAGTTTCATGAAAAAATGGATGGTTCAATAGATTCAATCGCCATAGGAATCATCATCCAGCAGATACCTTTGGGAAAACTCGGTTCAAGACTTGAAGAGCGCGCCTTGAATTCCAGCCAGAATATCCTCGTAGTAATATGTCTGCCTGTACAGCCAGAAAAATAAATTTTTACTTGGAGAAATTGGTTTAATCCACCATCCATTGCTTAATACCACGTGAATGTAATCATAAGACAGACAATTCACTTCCTTTCTTCTTCTTGTTATACAAATTCACAAATTGGAATCAACAAAACCGCTAAAAAGGGGATTTGATGTAATTTCTACGTGAGACTTGATATCTGGGCTGCATCCTTAGTGACACATCTTTGTATTATTATTTGTAAAGCTTGTTTCCAACACTGCCATGTCTGGTCCTTAAATTTTGGAAATGAAGCTACAATGAAAAAAATAAATTCCTTTATTTAGTTTTACAAATTGTTTTATGATAATATTCAAGTACATAAAGTCGATTACCAATTATTTTGCTTTTCTTCACTCAATGCAAGATTAGAATTTTCCTTCACTAAATCCTAAAATACTAAATCCAAACAGGGCAGTAGAACCCAGTTGTGAGAATTGAAAAAGAACAAAAAAGGGCATTTAATTAGGTACCTTGCGGTCGTAGAGATCAGCAAGAATAGCTCCCCATCCTCCAACCTCGAAACACTGCTGAACTATGGACGACCCGAATAGCACGAACTGCGGTCGACCCGGCCCAACCATTTCTTCTCTTCTCACTCACTGTGTGTGATGAATGTGCTAATTTCACTGATCAGTCTTCCCCAAATTCTGTCCCGTGTTTCTTATGCTTGTCATTAATATTGGTTTTCAATTTGTTCAAGTAACTTTGGTAGCAAAATCGAATGATTTGTCTTACTCATTTTTTTTCCTCTTGCACCAATGGACAACCGTTAGAAAGATGAGTCGTAAAGCAAGCCATCCAGACATCAAATTATATAGTTTAACCACTTAAAGGAAAGGGTGTGATGAGAGAACAGGGTTTCTCAACCTAAGCCCAGTGTACAAGAATTGGGCTGTCCTAATCCAACTAGGAGGTTATAATATAATTTTTAATCTTGGGCCATGAACAAAGATTTAAAGCCCATACTAAGACATTCATCAATTGGTGGCCCAGTCTAGCGGATTGACAAACAAGGCAAATATGCTTGAGTATTTTTTATTGAACTATCAGTCTTCGGCTATTTTTACAAGAGTCCAATAAAAATAGCAAAACTTGTGTGAAACATGAGTCAGCATCTGGACGCTCCGACACGAGAGCTACCTCAATAAGCCTGTAACTTCATATTATTTTGTGCTACTGTGGGACACCTTCAGGACTACACGAAGATATGTTGTTCGAGTTCCGACCACAGGCACGTTTTCTTACTTGCCGTATATTCTTGTAACGATTTTTTGGTTAGATTCATATACAAATGTAAATTGTTGGAAAATAAAATTAAAATAAATGACACGAATACAGTGAAATCACATAAATTTTTTTTTCACATGTTTGATTATAAATGAGAGCAAATCAAAAATTTTTAAAAATAGAGTAAAAATTTCACACAGTAATTTTTATATGAAAAATTAAATTGAAAAAAATTATAGAACAGTATTCCAGATAAACACTTCCACTGTATGTATAGTTAGCTTACAAAACTTTATTTGAATTAGGGAATACACAAATAATTTTCTAAACAATATTTTTGGATCACAAATATCTCAAGTTTTTCAATTTAGAATACAAAAAAAAATAAAAAAATAGAAAAATTATTTTAAGAAAAAATAAAAAATTCCTAAAAATTTTCTCCCTATTTCTTATTTCAAAATACTCTATTTTTTTTAACTCAACTCCCTTATTTTTTCTTCTTTTTCTTGTGTGTTTTCTTCTCCAATAATATCTCTATTTATAGGCAAATTTTTTATTTAAAAAAATCACCAAAAGGAACAAATAAAATTGGAGCCAAAAGTTGACTGGCTGCGCGAATTGATCACACACAAGTAATGAATAACCCATTTTGACTAAGTGGTTTGATGGTCCATAAGTGATGAATAACCCAATATATATTACTGGTTATGACTCAAAAGAGCATTTGATTAAACTTATTTAATTCATCGTACAAGTTTAGTTTCTACATCAGCTTATAAGACATAGAAAAATATTAGTAATAATAATAATGTAATTTAAATTATCAAATTAAAAAAAAAAGTCATACGATCTTAAATATAATTAAACTAGGCTCTCTGCACCTTTTTTAATTTCCAAGAATTTAGCCAAACCCTCTTAATTAAAACATGCTAGTAATCTAGTGTACATTTTTTGCAATTAATAAAACAAGTTTCATTTCTATAATTTGGTTTTTCTTTCATTTATATAGTGTCGAATTGGGGACAAAATTCATATGTCAGTTTTGGATACCATAAAATTGTAGCATTAATCCATGAGCTAGTTGTTTAAACAGAAATTAATTTAATTTGTTTATGATTTAGGATTCAAAACTTACGTCCTGATTAATTTTTTAAAATAATTAGCTATAAGTAAAATTCGAATTTAGCATGAATGACTCATGTCTAAATGTACACGCGACTTATTCTATTTTCTATTTAAAATAACAATATATAGATAGAACACCCAACCCTCTAACTTTTTTAAATTTTTAAATAAATTCGAACCACCATCACTTACAAATACCACAAACGTTTTTGTTTTTGCATGACTTTCACATGAAGCAACAAAAAATTATTTTTTAGTAATAAGGAAAGTAGCGAAGCCAAAAACCTTTTTGTTTTTTCACTTTTTTGTACCTGAAAATTGCTTTTTCACGTCCTGAAGACGACCATTGAGGTCTCCACGACTGAGGTTGGATTTAAGATGAGTTGCGCGGTTAAAAAATATTTGGTTGACCACTGAAGCGCGAAAGTCATTCTCAATGACCTCCAGAAAGAAAGTAGTTTTTGTACTTTGGAGTTGTACGGTACAATTGTTGTCGTGATTTAGAAATCATTTGAAGAATTGAAGTGACTACTTTCAATCATATAATATGATCAGGGCACGGTGTAATATTTCTTGACCATTCTAAACATGAAACTACTTACTGCTCAAATATTATGTAACTGAAAGGGATATTCTATGACGCATGATTTATGTATGGGAAGATATTGTGGATGCCTGGGCTTTTTTTTTTTCTCCTTTCTTTTATAGGAATTAGGGATGGGAACTCGTATGTGGTGAATTTTAAAATTATAAAATATGTAATTTTTTTATTTTTAAATTCATTTCTTCCCGTTTGTTTTATATATATATATATTCAATTTATTATGTAAAAATATATTTATTTAATATTATTTTAGAAAAATATATTTTTAGAAAGTTTTAATTGTATTTTTTTAAAAAATATTTTTTTTATTTTTTAAATAATAAAATTGATTTAACGATTTCAATCCACCGAATTTGACTTCGAATCCTTACAAATGTTAAGAAATGGGTCTCGAATTTTGATAAATCCTCTCGAAATCGCGTCATTATTATCCCTACTCTTTTCCGTTATTTTGGTTAGGTTATCTTTAGGGCATTTCAACTTACTCACATTGTGGATAGGATAAAAGACAAATTATCTAAGGAATTCAAAATAAATAAATAATCTTACTTTTGGCCCAAAAAATTGTATGTAATATCAACTAAAATCTCAAAATATCTAGCTCTATTTTTTTTATTTTTTATTTTTTCAATTTTGAACCACAATATCCAGCGCTAATTAACATAAAGAATTTGACACATTCACACATCAAAACAATTGAATATCTTAGAACGTATTATTCCGTAAAACAAAGATAAAGTCATTTTCTTTATAACAGAGTCCCATCAAATAATTAATAACAACTCAATATCATTAAATCTGAAAAATGACGTGGGGAATTCAAATCTAGAGATTTTAAGTGAACCTCAAAATTGCAACATCATGACAAGAAGTCATGGACGGAAATGAAAATGTGTGGCATCATTTTATTGCATGAGGGTTTGGCTGTCGAGAAGAAACTTCGAGGAAATCACCAGTTGCCTGTTGGTGTTTGCAGCAGTATTCTGAGATGGCGTAGATGTGATCACATGGGTCTGCTTAACATAGTTTTGGATCCAAGCTTCAAAAAGCATTAAAATCCAAACAGATTAACATCAGATATCAGATATCGAATTCTTTTCTTTATTGTGTGTTTCTTCAAATACATATATACATATAGTGGTAAATTTGAGTCCTAGATACCAGTAATATTTCATTTGTTGAGCCGGAGCATCGTCTGTCTCCCTCAGGGATGGAAAAAAAATAAAAAAATTGGAGATTGAGATTGGAATTTTTTTTAAAAAAGAAATGGGTAAAAAAGATATTTTCAGTCATATAACTAAACTTTATTTTTTTTTATGAATATAATACTTTAAATTTTAATAAATTTGTATTTAATACTTAAGTTTATATAGAATTGAAAGGAGCAACTAGTGCCTTATTCACTTTTTACAACCTTTATTATTATGAAGCTTTCATAAGTTCATTCATACCACATGAAAATATATCTCTCAACTTTTTCGTAATTAGAAATCTGCGCGCTTAAACTAGACTCCGAATTATTAATTTATTTTGGAACAATGTTTCCATTAGTTTTAGGTAAAAGAAAATATGAAAAAAAGGCAAAACAATTAGTAGTAAAAGAATTAAAAATCAAACATTTTCAAAATTGAAAACGCAAAATGAATTTTGAGCTTTCAAATTACGGAACAAAGACAGCCTTAAGTTTTCCAAAAATATTAAAGCAACGTATCTTCTTTGCAGATTATGATTGAGCAAGGTGAGCGTTATAATTTCATTTGAGGTGGAAAAAGGAAGCTTCGCAGAACCATCTCAAATTTGTCACAACTCCAATTATATATATGTAGGGCTAAATTTTGGTGTCGTCGTGATATGAGCATGTTGCTATAATTCATGATAGAGATAGGGATCGACTTGTTTTCATGGATTTGATGAATGATTGAAGAAGCAAATGCGATGCTCTCACATTATATGGGAGAAATTTAGATTTAGCTAAACAAAATTTTACAAACTTACTCACAAAAAGACGTTTATAAAATATATACTTAAAAAAAACGAAAAAGAAAAATGAAAATATATAGTTTGGGAGTCCTCCACGTAATGTCTAACATCTTGATCAACTGAGAAACACTTTTACCTACCTAGAATTTAATTAGAATGGTTCCTACGACTCCCTGTTATAATGCGATTTTGAATTAATATATAATACTTGTTTACCTGTTAATATATATATATATATATATATATATATATATGTATACTTAAATAATCAGTTAGAGGTAATTTCATTATTCCACAAATGTTTGATGTTTTAACAAATTTCAGAAGGAAAATGCATATCAGGAAATTGATCCCCAGAAAAGGCCAAAAATAGGAAATTGTTGTGTTTCTCCTGCTACCCCAACATCTCACGATTTTTGGCTTTTCAAATGAGAAATTTGAGGAAATTTCAAATTACAAATACAGGGACGTATATGGGGATAATGTCATGTTACACCAAGTGTGCTATACACTTGATGTATGAATAAATGTCAAGTGTTCTATTTTGTAAAAAATAACATATTTAGATAATTAATCTATACAAAATATAACATTTACAAAACCATACACGAAATATCTTCAGAATTCACTGCCAACCAACCGTGTAGCGATTGGGAGTTTCTATCAAGATATGGTGCTACTCCTTGAATAAATCATAACATAGCTAACAAATTTTGGCATTTTATTTATACGTACCAAATTTTAGACAGCTGTCTCATGTTTAAGATATACCTATACAGATGTAGATATTTTTAGTTATAGGTGAGTGAAACGACTGGTTAAGTTCGATAAAACAATGCATGGATAAACTAGTTGGTAGAAATAATAGATGGAGCAATGCTTGCTACAAAGAAAATTATCTCTACATAAACTTATCGTCACATAAGTTAGGTGAAAATTAAATACGCCTCCTACTTAGAGATTGTTTCAAACTATATAGCATGGTTGGTGACTCAAATGAACTAGTTGTAATCCAAATTTTATTAAGCCATGAGACTTTTACGAGGCTATGTGTTCAAATATCACTAAAAGTATAAGTAGGTATTTGTTTATTTTTATATTAATTACCTCTATTTATATAACCGAGAGTGGTGTGCATTATGTAGTTGCAAACATCAATGTAGTTATTTCAACCCCCCCCCCCCCCCCCCCCGTCCACCCTCCAAATATTACTTTCAAGTGTAATGTCAACTGCAAGCATTTTTTAAGTTTTGAATAATAATTGACTGAAATTCGTATGAAAATAGTACTATATGTTAGCCAAATAGTGATAAGGCAAATTTAAGGCTTAGGGGGCTAGTTGCTAACCAGCAGGCACCCTACCAAAGTCTATGTTGCCCAACAAGAGAAAGGTATACTTAATTTACTCAGAAATAAATTTTTTAGTTTAAGTAACTATGATGACATACATTCATTGCTAGTTTGAAAAATCAATGATTTTTGAATTATTGAACAAAAATTGTTTAGATGATCTTCCAAAATTTTTAACGAATTAAACAAGTTTTGATGTTTCATCTTAAGAGAAAAACGCCAAATCTTTCATCGTACCTAAAAGATGATCTTCCTAAATTTAGGTAAGAACTGAAAATGAAAAGGAGCCTAAAGTAAAAAACTGGTCAATTTCTTTTTCTTGGACTAGATTTCATGTGGCCAATTTTCATCCCAAAACAACTGAAGGGCCTTTTCTGGTTCCTCAATTACAAGGTCTTTGATGAAAATGTCATAAGAGCAAACAAAATGTAACTGTAATAAATGAGTTTTAATCTCTTTTTGGGATAAGGGTTGGATGATTTTCCTTTTGGCTTGTCAAAATTGAAATCAAATCTCCATCAGATATATTCTTTATTAAGATCGTAGTCCAAATAAGATTCATACAAATTAAAGAAAAAAAAATCAATTAAACTCAATTAAAACACTCACGAGATATACAGATGCCAACCTTGCAGATAGGATATCGTTGATAGTAAGTATAACTGTACGTATAAGAACAAAAAACTGCAGCTTCGCGGAAGATCCCCCTTCATGTATTTATGTACATACATATTGTGTATATATATACAGACACATGCACACAGATTATTACCTCACAACCAAAGAAGCCAACAAAAGTTTCATCAGTACTGCTACCTGCACATCGTACAATCACTATCGCTTTGGCTTTGCCGTTGAGATTTGTATGACTTTCGTTGTTTCTTAGGCCAAACCAAAAGCCACAAAATTCACAAACAAAGAATTATAAAAAGAAAAAAAAAACCAGAAAAACAAGATTTCTGGGAAAAAAAAATAAAAATGGCATCATCAGAGGCATGGCTTTTGGAAAATGGAAATATTAAGGTGTTGAGCAAGGAGATGAGGCATGGTCGGACAGCCCACAACATGTCGTCTTCTTCCCTGCGCAAGAGATCGGATCTTTCACTTGTTTCCAAAGTTCGGATCGGGTACTTGAGAAAGTTTTTGGCTAATCTGCAGGAGGTTTTGCTGGGGACGAAGCTTTCGGTTTTGTTTCTGGCTATCCCTTTTGCCATTATTGCTGAGTATCGTAATTTTGGAAGTGTAAGTGCATGCCTTTTTTTGTTTTTTGTTTTTTTTTTGGGCTTTTCCTAGGTTTCATTTCATCGTTAGTTTTTCAATTTTTTTCAATGGCAAATTTGGAAGATTAACGAACATTTGGTTTGTTAATTTAAATTAACGCATGCAGTTTCATAGCAGTTGCATGGCAATTTAATCAACTGTTCTGCATTTGTGGGACAAAAATTGGTTTGGAAAAAATAGTTTTATTGTAATTTTTTTTTAAATATCTCAATTAATTATTAATGTGGCATCTTCTTGATTATGTTTCCAAACAGCCATGGGTATTTGCTTTGAGTCTGATTGGACTGACTCCGCTTGCCGAACGAATCAGTTTTCTGACAGAGTAAGAAATAATAATTTATGATTTCTTTTTCTTTCTTATAGGAGTAAATTTATTCGATAAATTATTTATCAGGAGCTAACAGCTTATCATCTGCTTAATGCAGGCAAATTGCGTTTTACACAGGGCCAACAGGTGATTAATGAATTAAATCTTCTCAATATTTTTTTTATTTTTTTTTGGAAATACTTTTTACATTCTGTATAAGTCCAATCAGGATGATAATTTTGAAAGAATGTTTAACGTGTCAGGCAATACTTCAGAGAGGGAATTAATTATATATTCAGAATGGCCCCCGATCCCGAAGTTATAAGAGCCAACAATATGATATATCTATCCCTCCGGAAAAAACTCTGAATATTCTCATTCCTCCATAACTGATTATTACAATCATGCTGTATGAAAAGACAAAATCAGACGTGAGGTCCTTGTCTTGATTTATTAAACAATACTACTAAGATATACATATTAATAATAGGACACACTCATTGTGTGCGAATAATAATAATAATAAAAATGTCGTAGCATTTGAAATAAAATAAAGTTACATTAACAATTATAAAAAAAATAATAATAATATAGCACATTGTCAAAGAAAAAGTAATTCTTCTTCTCTCATTGCGAACCCACTTCTAAAATCACATGAAAGCACTCCTAAAATTGTAATTTTCATACCCCAACCTAACTCAAGTTCCCTACAGTCAACTGTACACTTTATGAATGTGATTTTTCTTATAAAATTTTAAATCTGCTTGTGTTTTTTGCCGGATTATATTTCCATTTTTATTTTATACAGTTTCATGTCCTAGAGTTGCAACTTAATTAACTGGGAAGAAAAAAACAAAAGAAAAGAAAAATCACTGGGACTAACACCTTAATTTATTGCTGTTATTTTGCAGTTGGGGGGCTTCTAAATGCAACATGTGGAAATGCCACAGAGCTGATAATAGCTATACTTGCTCTCATTCAGCACAAAGTAGATGTTGTGAAATACTCCCTGTTGGGCTCTATACTCTCTAACCTTCTTTTAGTCCTTGGGACCTCTCTTTTCTGTGGTGGCATTGCAAACCTATCAAAAGAACAAAAGTTTGACAGAGTAAGCAAATAGAAAATTTAGTTCACTTCTAGTAATGGAAATACACACACTGAATGTATTCAATCTGATTGTTGGTGTCTTTTTCTTGCAACTGACAGAAACAAGCGGATGTCAACTCACTACTTTTGTTGTTGGGATTACTGTGCCATGTACTACCTTTGATGTTTAAGTTTGCTGGAAAATCTCCTGAACTAACTGCAGTTGGGACACTTCAGTTGTCCAGGGCGAGTTGCGTTATTATGCTGATTGCCTACATTGCTTATCTAGTTTTCCAGTTATGGACTCATCGACAATTTTTCGAAGCACAAGAGGTGATCACTCCCTTTTTGTTATCTTTAATCATGTTTCATCTGTTTTTAATTATGTGTATTGAAATCTGAAATGCATTGTTTATTTTAATTCAACAATTTAACATCGGAAGAACTGCATATGAATGTTTTGGATACTTCAGAAACACGATCAAATCATTTCGTGCTAAAATTAGCTAATTTGTTGCATTTAAGGAACTGATTTGTCTGGAAAATTTTCAGGGCGAAGAGGATGACGACGATGTTGTATCAGATGAATCACCAGTGATTGGGTTCTGGAGTGCGTTTATTTGGTTAGCTCTGATGACTGGCGTTGTAGCTCTACTGTCGGAGTATGTTGTGGCCACAATTGAAGTAAGTACATAAATCCATAAATTTTTATCAACTTGATAGTACATTAGAATCCTTTATAAATAGTAATTTGGAATTTATTGCATTGTATAGGCTGCATCAGATTCATGGGGCTTGTCTGTCAGCTTCATTAGTGTGATTCTACTACCAATAGTCGGAAATGCAGCAGAACATGCCGGGGCTGTCATTTTTGCATTCAAGAACAAATTGGTCAGTCATGAAAAAAAAAATCATTCTTAGTAGTAATTTTTATCATGTCAAATATACATATATATATATATATTTGTGAAATTTCAGTACTAAGTATATGTATTTGTGTGACGCAGGATATATCTTTAGGTGTTGCTCTAGGTTCAGCAACTCAAATTGCCATGTTTGTGGTAAGATAATCGACCTTTTACAATCAAAATTAATCGCAGTTGCAATATTCTTTGATTATTCCATAACATATATCAGAGATATTAATTTTGTTACTAATTCTTGAAAAATTATTCAGGTCCCGTTAAGTGTAATAGTTTCATGGATCATCGGTATCAGAATGGATCTCGATTTCAATCTCCTTGAAACAAGCGCTCTTGCACTAGCAATACTTGTAACAGCATTCACATTACAGGTAAATTAATTTAAACTCTATAAACTTGTTATAGGGCTGGATTTCCATATATTGACATTTCTTCTATAACAATTAGCTAGTGAACTATCACTAAAATGTTGTGAATTTTTACAGGACGGAACGTCTCATTACATAAAGGGACTGGTTCTTCTATTGTGCTACCTTGTTATCGGGGCCTGCTTTTTTGTGTTTAGGGCACCACTTAGTAAGCATTAATCCTTAAAAATCATTAGTACACGTCAAGGTTCATAATCTTTGACAATCAAACTTATGTTTTTTGTTGAATTTTCTTGCAGACTCTACCAACTTAGAATTTAAATCTTCACAAGATCAAGGAATGATGAGAGTTTGAAAAAAGGTAATATTCGGTTTTAACAGTATTATATTCAATGTATACTTACAAAAATTGCATTATTAACTGTATGGTAATTAATGAAACTATAGGTTTGGCCATTAGGATTTCCTGTTAGATGATCAGGGAGATTCAGCAGATTGGATGCAATTGATATATTCATTCATTGAAATGGAGATGAACTCTGGGTGTTGTGTATCAGTGGGATCCATTGGATATATGTCTGAAATGAAGAGGATTGGATTACATATGTACAAGGATGTCCAAATTTTGTGAGTAGCTGTTTGTTCTTAAACAGCAGAGTGGCTTGTTTCATTTCTTCCTTTCTTATGATTATTTTGTTGGTTTCCATTTTTATTTTTATTTTTTTTTGAGTGTTTTGGAAGTTGCCATATTTATGAACAATAAAGGAAAGTGGCTGATGGAGTTGTAAATAACTTTCCAAGAATGTATTATCGTAGATTCATATTTTATTGCAATACTGTTAACAATAATCAATTATAAATTATAAATAATTCACAATTCGGGCAAGAAGCCAATCCTTTTCTTTTCTAATTGATGTATCAAAAAGGAAGTGAATTTTTTAATTGTCAAAAGATAAACAATTGAATTCTAAATTTTAGCAAAAGCTACTATATTTCCTTGTTTTCTCTCTTTTATTTTTATTTTTTTTCTCTTTTTTCCTGATACCATGTTCCAAATGGTCTATAAAATTGGAATAGCTCTTTCTCCCATTATTGTTTCCATTATAGGCTGTTCCAATATTGGCATTTATTAGATTTGAATTGTAAGTTATGTTATTTACATCATATTTATGTAGGATTGCAAATCAAAAAATTATATATAATGGCACCATCATTTTATTTTATAATATGTAAACATTAAATAACTAATAAAAACTAGTATAAAATTTTCCATCCCTATCAAATGCTAGTTCATATATCAGTAATTTAACACGTTTGATGGTATCATGAGATCCGGACTCCTTTCCTCCCCAAGTCCTCTCGCATCCCGAAAAACGTTATCTAATCTTGCCAACCAAACACACTCCATGATTCGATTTCCCTTGTTCCACAAATCAACCTCAAGGCTCATAGGCCACTTACCTTATATGACTGATCTAGTGGACCTATATTTGGGCCGTGGCTAGTTGAAGAGGCATGGGCCGCCTCTTGCCAAATTAAGTGAACCCAAAGCCCATCACGTGAAGCCCATTCCATCAAACGACGTCGATTCGGTGAGTCTCCAAGTGACGCCTTTATTTTCTTTTTCTACTAATATTTAATAGCATGCAACTCATGCAGGAAATATAAAATTGTTCTTTAAGTTATAATATCTTTTGAGTTATTTGATAAAAGAGAAAAGGTTGACGGAATGAAGATAGTTGAGTTGAATGGGGAAAAGATTGGAGACTAATTAGTGAAAGTGGATTCATGAATTCCAATTTGTCAACCTCAACTAGAGTTACAGGCGTGCGTACATAATACATGAACCAATCATGAAATAGACATGGTATTAGAAATTGAATATTCTATGATGTTTAGAAAAATAGTATTTTTAATAAATGACATTTAAAAGTGAATTTTAAGATTTTTGTTAAAATAATTTAAATTAAATAGATGAAATTATTGGGTGATGAGAATTTAAAGAATAGGGTGTTTTCAAGCTCTAGAAAACGAATTTTATTACCAATGAAACATATGGCATACTATTTTATGTATGGAGACTTAAGTTCATATGAAAGTAAATAAAAGGTGAATTTAGATTAAAATAAATTAAATAAAAATATATTTTTTATAGAAAAATAAACAAATTATGACATATTATTTATCACTTGAACATGTGACATATTGTGGTTAAAAAGGAGTATATATTATATACTTTGTATGAGATAATATATATGCACATTACAACCCCTCCCCCACCCCCAACCCCAAAATAAAAGGGAAAGAAGATGTATTAATTTTTGGATAACTTGGAAAAATATAGTATAATAAGATTTTGATAAATAAATGTTCAATAAATTAATAATCTTTTTTAAATTATAAAAAATTTATGTCCCAACTCAAAGCAATATAGTAAATTAATAATCTTGCTAATTGTATAAGATAATATATTTTTTTTAAATTTTTTAGGGCCAAATGAAAATATAAATTAATATAATTAATTAATTTACAAAAAGTTTCATATTTTCTTGATATGTACACTTTAGATATTAACTAATTAATGACACTCGTCAAAATTTAAGAGATTTAATGCAATAATTTTTATAATTATTATTTTAATAATATCTATATTTCTTGATGTATCCTAAATGGAAAATTCACCAAAATAAACAATGAAAGAAAAAGATAAAAAAATAAAAAATAAAATGAAATAAATAAATAGTTTCCTAATATATGTTCGTCCATATTTTCTGACAGATATTTTGGCAATAACTTATGACTAGAATGACCAGAATAATGAGATTTTTTATGCATAAAAAATTAAATAGGTTGCAACTTTCATTTTTACATCTAAAACCATGAGATTTTAGATACATATTTTATAAAAGAATTTAATTGAGAAAATAAAAGTTGTTAAAAAAAAAAAACTTATTAATACTATAAATAATATATGTCATAAATTATTATTTATTGAAATAATATTTTTTTAAGCCCAACAATATTCATTAAAATCAATTAAAACAGAACATGATGTAATAAAAGACAAAAAGAGAAGGCCCAGCAAAGAAAATCAAACAAAGATAGAATAAACCCCCAAAATCGTCGTCTCTATTTCATTCCCTCTCTTACTCTTCATTGCAACGAACTCTCCACACCTTATCTGAACAGAGGGAAAGAAAAACAGAGCCTAAACTCTGTTCAGAAATGACTAATAATTCTCGAGCTACATTAGTATGGCGGGAAATTTCGGGTCTTGACCCGAACTATTCTACCGAACTCCACCAATGCCAAACCAAATGGTTCGCTACCGATGGCAATGGCCGAAGGTCTAATTTTGCGTGTATTTCGCTTGCGGAGAAGAGGGAGGAAAAAGAGTTATCGCCTACGACCGATCAGCTTCTCAAGCATCCTTTGGCTATGCTTGCATTGGTTCCTAAAGACGCTGCGCTTTTTGCCGCCGGTGCAATTGCCGGCGCCGCCGCCAAAACTGTCACCGCTCCGCTCGACCGCATTAAGCTTCTTATGCAGGTTTTTTAATGTTTCTTTGAAACCAGAATTTGGTGGCAGTTCCTTAATTTGAGTGCTTGTTTTTGCCCATGAGTATCGTATGATTCTACTTTTTCAATTTTGCTGCTGAAATTTTTTGGTGTTTCCTATTTTTATTTATTTTTTATTTTTCTCGGTTGTTTTCAGTATTTTGGAAATTGTATACTCTGCAATGTTACTGTTACCGGAAGTATTACTTTATTTTTTTCTTTTGTGAAAGGTAGCTAAGTTTAGAAGTTCTGGCTCTGCATTTGCTGGTGTCATTGGAATTTTGATATCTTTAGTAAAGACAATTTGAATAAATTTAGGATTTTATGGGGTATATTGTTATTAAATTTTGTGCTAATGGTGGATTAGAAAGTGATAATGCTGATGCATTCCTCTCTACTTTATTCTCTGTCATGTGATTCTGTCAACTACCATGCTTATTGAATTAAAATTAGTTTGTTGCATTTGAAAAATATTGAATTAAAATTAGTTTGTTGCATGTGTCAACTACCATGCTTGCTATAATGCTATAATACTTGTGCATTTGTATAGGCCTAGAATCAGTTTGCTGCTGATAAAAGAAAAACTTTTGATATCTTATATAATTATGGGTTCAGTTCTACGAAATTCTAAGAAGATTAAAATAAGCTAATGAATATGAAACACTTATTGTAATTCGTGTTCTTCTTATAATAAGTTATAATAATGTTAATTGCTTTACTTATTCTTTTTATCTCTTTTTATGCAGACTCATGGTCTTAGAGCTGGACAAGAAGGTGCAAAGAAGGGAATAGGATTTATTGAGGTATTTCAATTGTATCTTCCTGCTGATGGACTACACTACCTGTTTGCCTAGCAAGATTCCACATTTTATTTTTTTATAGGCAATTGGAACACGTAAGTACTTTTGTTGTCACTAGAAAGTTGATACCTACTAAAACCCTGTGATGAACGATGTGTAAAGCATTGTTTTTTTTGCTTTTTATGGGTAATATTTTATCTATGATTTGTCTATTGCTTATTAGTGTTGTGAAAGACCGTTAAAGCATTCACTAAGCTGAAGTCACTCATAAATGTGATAAATACACCATCATAATGGATTTTAGATGCTCCGACCCAACAGCTTATGGTCCATTACATGTCAATATTTCTTTCTTTTTTTCCTACTTTCCATATGAGCTATCTACTTTATTAAAATCCAGCATTTTTTCGTTGTCCACTTTTCTTCCACGTTGTCGTCCCCCCCCGCCCCCCCAACTAATGATGGCAAATGCAATCCTGTTCTCCTGTATGAGTTAGGACCTGACTACTTCATATAAAAGTAACCAACAATTTTCTCTTATTTTAATTCGTATATGATTTTCAGACTTAAAACTATTTGAATCTATTTGCTAACATCAGAATGCCTCTTGTTAGCTTCTTTTTATTGTGTTCGTGTCATCAACTTTCTTACTGTTATTATTTGAATAATGTGTGCATATACTGTAACTTCTGTGTATTTTCTTCATATGCTGTAAAACATTGCCATATGCAGTAATCTTTTGAATTTTAATTTAGGCCTTCACATTGATTGGGAAGGAAGAAGGATTAAAAGGGTACTGGAAAGGGAACCTCCCCCAGGTTTGGTGCTTTGTTTCCTCTCTAAACATCCCAGAAGAGCTGCTCTCTGCAGTCCAAAGATTGTCTATAGCATGAGAAGCTTTATTTAGTTTTTGAACTTTAATTATAACATGATTTTGTCTCCTGTTTTTCAATGCTATATAGGTGATACGGATCATACCTTATAGTGCAGTACAACTTTTTGCCTATGAAACATACAAGGTGATGGTGAACCTGTATCCTACAACAAGCATAGCATCACATCCTACATGCATTTTAATAAAACAATTGTTGATTTTTCATTTGTCAGAAACTATTTCGAGGACAGGATGGTGAACTCTCTGTAATTGGAAGATTAGCAGCAGGTGCTTGTGCTGGCATGACTTCAACTTTCGTAAGTTGAAAAAGAAATGGATGAACTAGAAACTTGTTGCGTCAGATAAATTTATTCTATGGCCTCTCCATTAATGAGTTCTGTGGAGTGAGTTTTGTAATATTTTTGTCTCTGTTTCAGATAAAGTTAAAAGGCCCATGGAACTACTTATTCTATTTGCTTTCAATATGCGTTTGTATCTCAATTATCTGTATTTACCCAGGTTACCTACCCGCTGGATGTCCTTAGGTTAAGGTTAGCTGTTGAACCTGGATACAAAACAATGACAGAGGTAAAGCTATCTTATCTATGTTAATATATCGAGAGATGGCTCTCTGTATGTGATAACAAATCTCTGCATTTATCTTCTATGTTTTGCAGGTTGCTTTAAACATGTTGAGAGAGGAAGGATTTGTATCATTTTATAATGGTCTAGGACCTTCTCTTATTGGAATCGCACCTTACATTGCAGTGAATTTTTGTGTTTTTGACTTGTGAGCTTACTAATTCTGTAGTTCCAATTTGTTGCTGTTCGGCAGAATTAGCTACATTTACAGAATTAAATCTGAATCTTATCTGAATGTCAGGGTGAAGAAGGCTCTGCCAGAAAAGTATCAGAAGAGGACTGAAACATCCCTGGCAACAGCACTGGTGTCAGCGACTGTAGCCACACTGATGTGCTATCCTTTGGACACAGTTAGGCGACAAATGCAAATGAAGGGTACTCCTTACATGACCGTTTTGGATGCCTTTCCAGGTAATATTATACTGGGACGGCAAACTAGTTAATCAATGCCAGGTTTAGGCATGAATCCAGAATAAGGTTTAGATGTTACCCTAGTTTGATGAATTTTTTCTAGCAATTTTCTTGAAGAATAATCTTAAAGAGTCTCAGCAAGCTTAGAGAAGAGATGAATGTCCTACGACTCATTATATCAAATACAAATGTCTCCATTAGTTTAAAGGTTAATTTAAAAGTGACTGCAAAATTGAGAGTTGGAGAAAATGAAATTTGCGTAAACACACAAAAACAGATCATCTTTTTCTTGTAACATCATTGTTATTCTAATGATCAGCATCTATGCATGAGCAGAGAACAACAACAATGTTTTGACTTTGGCTTTTCATGTGATTGCATTAGTTTATGATGTTTTAAGTCATCATTATGAAGGTTGTGCTCTCATACAACACAACTAAATTTTTATTTTCTAAGAGCCATAGAGCCAACCTGGTCTTACTCTTATAGCTATAGAATGTGCCACTGCAATTTACATTTTTTTCTCCATCAAGGTACTGATTTAATCAAAATCCTTTCAATACTTTAAGTGATTATGAAACTGGAGTGTCGAGGTAAGTTTTATTTGGCGAATATATATACTAGTTATTAAAATGTGATCTAATTGTACGAATTGCATTAATGGAGTTACTGGGTGAGATGTGCAATGCAGTTATATGTTTTATTGTTTGGTTGGATACTTGAGTTTCTCAGTGCTTGAAGTTGCTAATCGTCTCAATGATATTTTGAATCAGGCATTGTGGCTCATGATGGTTTAGTGGGACTGTACAGGGGTTTCCTTCCCAATGCTTTAAAGACGTTACCAAACAGCAGGTTCTTGTCTCTTTCTCTCCCCTTGTCTATCCATGTATTCTATTTTCCCCCTCAATTTTTTTAATTCGGTTAGCCTTGGGTTGGGATTTGGGGAGAGTTGTTTCTTTCTAAATTACTGACGAGATTTCTAAAACTTTTCTATTAAGATATTGCCTAGATGTATATTGTGTTATAATTCACATCCTATATAAAAAAAGGATTTGATTGAAATACTGTGTTCAAAATAGTTGTGCTTTGTGCACAAATCATTCGAGGTCACATTTTGTGGGCTAAAATTTCAACTTTGTAGTATGAAAATATGCTTCCTTTCCTTCATGAGATAATTTCCTTGCTCCTAGAACATGACTTATATTAATTACTATACAAATGTTTCCACAAGTGAGCAAGGTGCATAGAGTAATTCCATTTATTTTTCTGTTGCAGCATAAGGCTTACTACCTTCGACACTGTGAAGCGTCTTATTGCAGCAGCCGAAAAAGAATTTCAAAGCATTATAGAGGAAAATCGCAAGAAACAAGAGCAAAGTGCTAGTGACAACGTATCCAGCTTTTAGTTTGCTTCAGCATGCCTCACTCGTAGCATATTTTTTGCAGAAACTAGAAAGCAAGTTTCGATGAAAGTCAGGTCTTTGAAATGTGAGATGGAGCTGCGGGTGATCAGATTATGACCCGGGGGCTCTATTTTTCGTGATTCAATCAGCTTTAGTGGCTAAGTATAGACAGATATTAGTTTATATGAAGATCTGATTTATCCTCCTGATTAAGCAACGCCCATGTATGAAAATTGAAAAGTAATTTGAAGATATTCGTTTTCCATTACTGTATTTCACCTATACAGCGTTGAAGGTCTTGTAATCTTTAAGTTTATAAATTCTAGATACTATACAGAGAGTAAAATCAATCCTTCTCTTTTATTTTTTTTTTACATTTTAATACCCAAATAATGGATAAATATGTACATTGTATCATAAACAAGTGTAATCTGATATGTTTTTTAATTCTTAGAGATTCAATTACATGTGCCTTTCTTATTAGAAAAGGCAGCCAAAAATATTTCAATTTATACTTCATTGAAAGTGTTGCCGTATGTAAACATTTTTTTTTCCTTTTCTGGTACTTGGGTCATGTGTCCATATTGGTTTGATGGCACCTCAACTAATTAACTTTTGTGGTCCAATCAAAAGTTGAATACCTCGAATTGGACTATTTATAAGAAAAATTACTGACAACTTAGTACAATCCCAAGGGGTTACTACAGCCTAAAAAAATATCTGGACTCATTGGTTAGATATCTGGGATTGATGATGGACTCATTGGTTATTAACTAAGACAAAAATTAAACATTTTACTTGTACCAAAAAAAAAAAAAAAAAAAAAAAGAGGATAACATGTTTACTTTCATGGAGCACTGCTGGTCTGCTGCTAAGCTGGTTGATCATGGTCTGCTCTTGCCCTTTATTTATCAAAAAATGAAAATAAAAATAAAAGAAAGTTCAAAAATTTTATAGAAAAGGGGGAAAATGTCCAGTGGGCCTTGATAATTGTCTGGCTTCCCTCTCATTGGGCCCAATATTTAAAGCTGACGACAATAATAAGAATTAATAACAAAGATCGAATAAATATGGTGATGCGAGTATCATACGCTCTCTCATCCCCTCAATTCCAGACGAGACTGAAAATCAAGCAAGAAGAAAAGGAGCAAAAATAATAATAATAAATAATAAATAATAAATGGCTTCCGCTTTGCGATTCTCCTGCCAGAGCTTCAGCGTTGACTCCCGGCGAAATTCAATCCCTGCGAGAGTTGATCGATTTCAGATTCTCTGCAATTCCTCGCTACCGCATTCCGCCGGAGCAGAAGACTCCCAATCTTTAAAGTAAGAATATTTGCCTTCAAATTACTAGCAACTACTGTTTTCACTTCACTGTTCAATAGTATCTATTTTCTCATTCTTTTTGGTATGTTTTGCTGATTAATTGAAGGAAGGAAAGTGAAGCACATCTGGTTTTGCTGGAAAATACGGGAATGGCTCCTCCAAAAGGTAATTACTACTTAAAAGTGTTACTATGGTTAGCTTGCATTAACTTTTTAATATTTATGTTTAGCTTGCATTAATGTTTTTGGTATATATGTTTAGCTTGCATTAAATTTAGTATTTATGTTTAGCTTGCCATCACATGTTGATTGTATGCGTATAGATACATTCCTCCTTTCAGTAGTATTAGGGCTTAGATAGTCAAATGTGACTTTTGTATACTGTTGCACTTTGATCCAGATATGTTGTGGAAACTGATTCGCAAATTAGAACAATCCTGGAGGAACGTATGCCTGAAACTAATGTGTTGCGAGATTTGCGTACTGTGGAAACTGACATGGACTTGTCTTGGCTTCCGAAAGTCATCAAAGATTTCGTCCTGCCTGCAGGCTTCCCAGGTGGTATATCTTGCTTTACTAGACTTAATTATATTATTCACTTTTGAGTTCAAAAAATTTTGTCGTTTAGTAACATCATTAGTTGAACTTGAAATAACAAGAGTCATGGTTTTCAGTGCTCTAGGACATGTTGGTGTTGCTTGATTAATTTCTCAACTTACAATGCAGATTCAGTTTCAGATGATTACTTGGAGTACATATTGCTTCAGTTCCCAACTAATGTTACTGGGTGGATATGTCATACATTGGTCACTTCCAGTCTTTTAAAGGCACGTGAATCTAACTCAGGCCGTTAATTTAGCTTGGGTATGTCACATAGTCAAAAAAAAGAAAATTTTTCTAAATTTCTATCTTCACGTTGAAGTGATATACAGCAACCATTCTATGAAATTTTAATTGATTTTTAAGGTGCTTGAAAGCTTATTACTTCTTGGAACCAGCCATAAAGCCTATTAATTTTTGCCTGCTTCTTTAAATGCATTCAAGGCTCTTGCATTCTATCTATTATTCAGAAATAAATACAGCATATTTTTTCCTACTAAGAAGGTATGGTCGTTGGCATAGTTTTTAGTTGGTTCTATGATCCTCTCTTCTTATAAAAACAGTCACTCATCCAACCATTTTTGGCTTTTCCTTTTCAGTTGGTAACCAATATTTGAGCATTTTATAGTTATGCTGACATAATTTGTTTACGCAACCTGAACCAGCAAAACTAGTACTCAAAGGTTGGTACTGAAATTTGCTGTCTAAATATAGGCTGTTGGAGTAGGCTCATTTTCAGGAACTACTGCTGCAGCTTCTGCTGCTGCTATTAGGTAATAGCTTGCGTTTTATTCAATTGTCTCTTTTGGATACCTGTTGATATACTTTACTACTATTTTGAATGTCATATGTAGTAAAGTATTTGTTCTGTTTTAGATTGGAATATCATGCCCATCCGATGGAAGAATCTGAGAAGTTGATTTACATTCTGTTAAAGGCTGGTACTAAGCATACTAAAGTAGGATCATCTTTATGTGTTTGCAGATGGGTGTCAAAGACGGCATTGGTGCTGTTGGCCGCTTATTCATTGGTCTGGCTATCTCTTACAAATTACAAGAAAACCAATCATATGAATGTGCAGTAATAGTTGTTTATTTAATTTCAGGTGGAAGATTTGGTAATCTTTTTGATGATGATCCTAAACAATGGCGCTTGTATGCAGACTTCATTGGCAGCACCGGAAGGTTTGACTCTTATGTTCTTGAGGGAAAATTAGTGTATTCTGTGATGAAAATATTATCTTCTGTTGCAGCATCTTTGATCTCAGTACTCAACTATATCCTGCTTATTTCTTGCCATTGGCGTCACTAGGAAATTTTGCCAAGGTAAAGTTACCAAATATAAGCTGTGCTCTCTCAAAACTGTCCTAAATTCATTGCATCCTGTTCTAGAATTAAGAACTGTTTGCAAGAATTTTTACATTCAGTTTTCTGTATATGGACGAGTGGCGCCACATGGAGGACTGCAGGAAACAGATCTGTTTGGCCAATTTGGGGTATAGAACATGTTGACTGACATTTATAGAATACTAAAACAGACTTAATGAAGTCCTGCAAAAACATGCATTCATTTTGTTTTCATGATAGATCCTAAACTAAAGGTCCACTAACCAGATTTCTCACAATTGTGAAGTAAATGTTTCTTATAGTGTGTAGTATTTTTAAGTCCAGAAGATTGTTAAAAATATGTCGGAAAACAAGGGTTTATCCAGTGAAAGTTCTATTTCTGCAGGCAGTGGGGAGGGGTCTAAGAGATCCTTCATTTCGCGTGATACAAAACCATTTTGCAATCTCCGGAAATCTGGGAGAGGTATCAGCCAAGGTAGGCCATTAGATTTCTCTTTTCTGTTGGTAACTTATGACTTACATCATGGGTTGTAGTTATAGAGGTCTCCAGTTGTGCTTTCTTTTTTTTTTTTTTTTTTCAGAATATCTCTTTAATTACCAGTATAATTCTTTGAAGAAGAGAGTGGAATGCACGCCACCTCACTTAGTGTATTTTGATTAAATGGCATGACCTTGTAAGGACCTGGAAACAAGATCATTTATTAGTTCTGATTGTTCCTCATTTCCTAGTTTATTTCTAGCTTTTGTTTTTAGAATATAAATTGTCTTGAGCGTCGAACCAATTTATAATTACAGTTCATTGTAATATAATGGGGCAACTACATTCTGTATTACAATGGGTGAATTGTGGTCATGGCCTCTGATTAGTTTATATGGTAATCTTACTGAATTTTGTGGTTAAAAATTGGCAGGAGGAAGTTTGGGAAGTAGCTGCCGAGCTGGTTGGCCTTGCTTTAGGCATACTTGCTCTGGTATGTTGAGTACCTTCACTCTTAATTCCGTTTTATCTGGATATAAATCTCAATTCATCGCAATTATTTTTTGATAGCTTAATCAGAACCACAATTTAGGATTCACCTGGTATTTCGTCTTCATATCCTATGTTGGCATCGACATGGCTGGGTATGCGGCTTCTTCACCTCTGGTTCCGCTATCTGTCTCTCTCAGTTCTGCGGTTTAATACGGTAGGACGTGTTATCTACTTTGTGACGAGTGGGATGTGATTGACTTAGAACAATATGCTAACTTTTGCTCGAAACCAAAAATTTCTTTTATTTTGGAGTGCCTCATAACCATGGTAATAGACTTGTGTGGTACTTTAAAAAATAAAAGACCACCAACCCTTGTGGTGTGGTGCTACCAACCTCACCCTTTCATTGGTGACGTCAGGGGTTCAATCCTCATTCCTTCCCCACACTCCCCAAAAAAATAAAAAATAAAAAACAAAAAAATGAAGATAAAATACAAACCAATAAAAGGAAACATTGGTAGCATTAACTATTCATTTTCTGACAGATAAATCTCAAGCGTGCTCGCATACTGGTGAACTCGCATATTTTATACCAAAGAGTTCCAGGTAAGCTTATGCTCTTCCATTGACTTTAGAATTTTATTTCAAAAGGAATAATATGTTTCCTTTGGATCAGGAATAAGTGACTGCAACAGGATGGAAAATGTACTAGTATGGGAAAGATATCTTAGACCAAGAATTACTTTTGGTGTGTCCTTGGAAGAGATGCTTACGGGCAAGAAACGTGGCTCTGTGGTACGACCTTGTTTTCTTGATTACTTATATCGTTGATTGTTCTAGTCTAAATATCAATTAATTTGCGTTATTTTGCAATAACAGATTCAAAATGATGCTCAACTTGAGTAGGACATCACTTGCATTTTGTTGAATGTATTAGCATGACATGGGGGTTTTCTCACATTCCAACTCCACTCCAGCAAAATAAATAGATAATTGTGTGTGTGTGTGTGTGTGTGTGTGTGTGAGAGAGAGAGAGAGAGAGAGAGAGAGAGAGAGAGAATGTGAGAGAAACAAAAAATGGAAAGTGAATGGATAAGAGATAGCTTTTGCAGAAAAATAACTGGTTCCGTTGACTTGTAGACTCTAATTCTATGCTCCATGCCTTCTTTTTCCCTGATAATTAGTATGTTACGGTTGAGTATGGATCTTTTTTATCGCCTACATTCTTCTCTATCCATTGTCTATGTTCTATGAATGCATTTAAGGTCTTCAAATTTTCTGAGGTGGCACAGAAGATATGAATCTGAATAACCATTAGATTTCAAAAAGTAGAACTTCACATTTCACAAAAAATAACTTGAAGTAAATAAATTGTGTCCAGAAACAAAGAATTGAGGAAGTGTATTTTGTCCTGCAAGAGCTCAAAGCTGTATTTAACTTTATCTGTTTTGAACAGGTGAGGATGCTTCTTAAACTATATGCGGAGGAGAAATATTTTCTTGTGGTGAACCAACTGCGAACAGAATTTGAGGTCTTTGTGTCCTTTAAGGTATGGAATTGTAGAGTAGCTAGCATACCATGGATATCAAATCTATTAAACTTGAACCCCTGCAGGAGGGAGCTACAAGTCTATCAGTGTTTCGAAGTGTGTGGCAATCCTACTGGCTCCACCTGAATTGGAGCAAATCAGATGATGTCTTCAGCCAACTTGAGCGAAGCTTGATTGAATTGAATGATAGGTTTGATGATTTTTGGCTGCAACTAGAAGAGGCTGGATGGGATACAACTCAGATAAATCTAAAGGTGCCAAAGGAAATTTCAATCCAGGAACATCATACCATCTAGTCGCTCACTTTCTGTGCAGGGGATATCTGAGAACACTCCCTGACTCGTCACTCATAGGTGATCTCGAGGTGACATAAATCTTATATAATGAGAGGGGTTCTGCTTGCAGACCTATTATGCATCCGAATCCTGAATGTCTATCAGAAGATTCTAACCGAATTAATTGTTTATCACCACCAAACGTTGCTTTATAGAATTTTTATAAGCTTAACAACAGCTTAGCATACAATGTCTGAAAGTCGGTAGAGTTCGTGCAATCTTGTAATGAGTTGGATTTTGAGTTTACCAGTTTACCAATTTCATGTACTACAGTTGTAACCTATGTAACGACTTTAAATTGTTGACTCATTGTTGTCTTTGTTTATTTAATTTTTCCTGGTTATTATTCAAGTGCTTGTAAATTGTAACAACCTTTTCAGGGATGTTATCATATTGGTTCTCTGTTTGCTTTTTAACTTTTCACCGTTCTAAAGTATGCACATAAAATGTCGTTTCCCACCCTACTTACTAGGCATGGGCAATGGTCGTTGAACTATCTTAATGAGCATGTACATCGTAAATGTTAAATTTGTCAGTATATATTCATACATATATATTAATTATATGCCACTAAATATTGTCACTTTCTTCAATGTAATTTATCATTTTGTGTGTCTCAAGTGCCGTACTTTAGCGAATGCTTCCTCTGATTGGCGATCGCCTGATCACCAAAGCCAAGGACAAAGCTAATCATTGATCTCACTTAATCTTCTCGTCCATTATGAGTAATAGTTTGATTTTGCAATTTTTTTTATTAAAAATAATTTAAAATTATAATTTTGTTAAGTAAAATGAAAATACAATTTTAAACGATTTTGGGCGATTGCGGGCGATTTGATAATTTTTTATCAATAAAAAAAATAATTAAATTTCAAAAAATTAAAATATTAATAAAAAAATTCATTTGAACATTAAAACAATATCATAATTTTTATATTAAAAATAATAGCATAATTTTTTATTTACTAACCAATAACTATATTATTGTTTATAAATTTCAATTCATTTTATTTATTCTACTTATTCATTTAATTTCATATAGGTGGGATGACTGTTGCTCTTCTCTTTTGTCTTGAGTCTTAAAATTATAAGATGTGAGTTGGAAAAAAAAAATCAATTTAATTATTAAAATTTGGTATGATATGTTAATTACAAAATTATTATTTTAAAGTATAAATAGGCAATTAATTTTTTTGCGATTATTTTAGCTCTCAAACCACCACCGCAGTACAATTTTTATTTACTATTTTAAATAATAGCTTTTGTGATAAATCACAATAAGATACATACGTTTCTTTAAACGTTTTTAAAAAATTATGATCACCCTAATTATACCCTAATTATGAGTCACATAAGCATTTACATGGAATTTCATATATGCTGCTCTTTTATGTTAATCTTTTACATGACCAAAGTTCAAGCCCATTTATTAAAACATTAGAATCATTTTTATGTGGTTTCTTGATATGCATGTTGTTCATCAGGGAAACCAGTTTTTTGTGCATATGTTACCACTTTTTTAATTCTTTTTATTTATGAATGGATTTGTATCATATGGGTTAACTCAACATAAACGTGAATCTCGCCATAATGTTGAAAAGGGTGAAAAAAAGGAATTCATGTACGCTAAATGTGAACTTACTGTTGAACTCCATTCACAGAACTCAATTAACAGTCTTAACCACGAGAAAGAAAAAGAAATACAGTGTGTCACGTACTTGTGCGACGTCGAAAATACAGTTGGATCAATTGAATAACAGCTGGGATAGTAATTTCAAAGTATCCCTCCCCTTCCCTCCAAATTTAGAAACCCTAAACCCCCGCAGTTCCCAAATCAGCGCAATGGCAATGGTCTCTCTCCAGCTCCACCTTTCTTTCACCCCCTCGCTCCTCACATTCAGACGCGTGCCGCGCCCCTCACTTGATCTCAAGCTGCCCTCGCACGTGGCGCGTCCCGTGTTTTCCTCGGCTGACAAAGCCACCGCTACTGGACCTCCTGGAAAAGACGTCTTGCTCAATGGGACGCCGCCAGCTCACTATGCTGAGGAAGATTCAGTTGCGCTTCCGGTGGGCTGCGGAGAAAGTTGCGGTCATCATGGATGGAAACAGGAGGTGGGCCCGGATGAGGGGCTTGTCGGTCGGGTCGGGTTACGAGGCGGGAGTTCGGGCCTTGAGGAGTGTCGTGGAACTTTGTTGCAAGTGGGGGATCAGGGTTCTGACGGTGTTCGCCTTCTCATCTGATAATTGGTTTCGCCCAAAAGTAAAGAATGCTTAAACTTAATTTTATTGGCGAAGACTTGTTTTTTTTTTTTTTTTTGTTTTCATTTTTGTTGTTTCGATTTTAGGTGGAGACAGATTTCTTGATGGGAATGTTTGAGAGAGGATTGAGAGATGAAATCCAACATTTATTGAGGTATTTAAAGCTGCTCACAATTTATCTCAACATGTTGAAGTGCTAAAAGTTGCTATATGCTTGGATGTTATTCTTCTATGTGCCATCATTCTTCATAAAACAATCATTACTATTTGAAAGATCATGCCTTTGGTTTATTAGTTCGCAATTGTACAATCACTTTGTTGTTTTATAGATCAAATTCTAATGGCTTGTGGTGTAATGGTCTATGAGTGCTTTTTTTAGTTGGCATGCAGAGCAATGCATGATTTATTGCCGGAATATGAAATTGATATCCTAAGAGCAGATTGCCCATTCTTTTTTTGTTAAATGCTAAAATATTTGATGGTTCAATCATGAACTAGTTATATCTCAACCAGTTTGGACATTTGTGGCCCAATTGCATTCTTCAGTCATTGCTGCTGGTAGAATTCCTGACCATTATCTAAGCATAATCTAAATTTTTTCTAATATTTCTCGTTCTCATGATGTAAATGGTGCTGGCTGCTAATGATTGGTATAATGAGTTATTCATTTATTGGTTTGAACAGTGCAGATGTTCGGATTTCACTTATCGGAGACTCCTCTAAACTCTTAAAGCCGTTACAGGTATTGCTAGCTGATGCAATGGAAACTACAGAAAACAACTCCAGACTTCACCTCATCATTGCAGTTAATTACAGTGGTCAGAGTGATGTGCAAGCTTGCCAAAAGCTTGCACTCAAAGTAAAGGATGGCCTCATTGAACCTGAGGATATCAATGATTTTTTAGTTGAAAGGGAACTTGAAACAAATTGTACTGATTTTCCATACCCTGATCTGCTAATACGGACTAGTGGGGAGCTAAGAATCAGTAATTTCTTATTATGGCAGCTGACCTACACGGAACTATATTTTGCACTTTCACTTTGGCCTGATTTTGGAGAAGATGAGTTTCTAGAGGCATTGTGTTCCTTCCAGAAAAGGTAGAGACACTACAGTGGTTGAAATTTAAGAATTTAACAATGTGTTACAAGGATTTTTTCTTATATTTTAGTGGCCAGGGTATGATCCAAATTGTATTGGGTGAAATAGCCTACAGAGATGCTGTGATCAATCAAAGATCCTCCTGAAGTCTTGTTACCATTCCATTCCTCTAGACTAATTTAAACTCTCAAAGCAACATCAAGTGACACCTAAGGTATTTGGCTTCCATTCAAGAGGACAGTAAATGAGAGGCAGGTTTCTTGGATAACAGGGTATCTATTACATGTTTCTCATGTCATTCATGGTCGTGATGACATAGAGCAGAATAATCTTATCAGGCTGAGTCACCACCATATCAGGAACGTCTTCCTTCTTTCTGCTCAAAGATACAAGACCATGGTTTATGCTTCTAATACTGGTATCTGATTGCAAGATCCTGATTCTTTCTATCAGTTGAGGAGATTAATACTGGGCCCCTTGCCATGGACAGCATATGACAACTTTGAAAAGCAATAGACATAAACGCTTTTGAAGCATTGATGAGCTTCAGGCTTTCAGCAACCAAATTCTTCCTTGTGCTAGTTGGCTAAATATTGTCCAGAGTGCATATTGCCAGGAATTAGGACGTCAAATCTACTTGATGTAGTACCTACTTCTTTAACATAAGTACCCATTGTTGAAGCAACTTCAGTGCCTTCCCAATGCTATCTATGAAAATAGAGGAACGAAAAATCCATTCATGTTTTTAAAAAAACATTGATTTATCTCATGCATGTCCATTTGATAATTAGATTAGTGAATTCTCTTTATATAGGCGCACAGTTTCATCATCTGTCAGGTCCTTTGTAGAAGATAATAGGCATATATCTTTCCTTCTTCACTTATTATAATGTTATTCTGTTTCTTTGATTTTATTTTAGGTTCTTTAAAGATGCTTTCTTTTCACAATTTTGAACAACAGTTATTTGCCTCATTCAGTTCATTAGGCAAACAACTCAGAAATCGTGACGATATATGGACACTGTTTTCAGCAATTGGGTATTGAAAACACATGGTTGTCCAGCACTCTAGAGGATACAGCCGAATGTTTTATTTTTAGTGCTGACTTCACTTCCACAATTCGAGGTTAGTATGTCTTTGTCGCAGACACCTAACTTTTTTTAGTATATTCCTTTGTGTCTGGATAAGAAACATTGTTTTACATATAAAATGGCCCCATTAAAGCAATAAGTTTTCCTTTTTCTCTTTTTTTCCTCTCATGAATCATATTCATGGGGCTGAAGGAAAATGGGTTTAGCTGTAAGTTGACCTCTTTCTGTGGGGTCCTGGAACCAATTTTGAGTAATAATTACATTAGACGACAGCAGATTGATCTTTTTTACTACTGTTCAGTATTATACAAAATTAAGCAAGTGTAATATAAATTAGTGTATGTTTCTCATATTTATACTTGTACAAGTGTTACTTTAATGTGTTGTTTACTGAAATTCAAGATTTAAACATAATATTAACATTCTTTGTTAATTTAGTTTTCTAGCTAAGAGGGGGTATTTTTACCATATATTAACCTAAACTTGATTGAGAATTGAGTATGTACGGTTTGCTTAAAACCACCAAAAATTGCTGTTTTAGTTTCTTCCATTCATATGCGTGTGGTTTTGTTACATTGTGTACAGCTATTTCAATTAGTGTCCTTCAAAGAAAGATGCAAGTTTTCTCATATTATTGGTCGATTGCATTATTGAAATACATTTATTAATCGTCTTTGGTTATAGTCTTGAAGAAGATATAAAAACATAGTTAAACTATATTTTACAATGCAGTGGGTGCATTGCACTTGTCCACTTCTAGTTACAGGATCATTGGACGGGTGATTTCCTTGATTCAATCATAAAAAATGAATTGAATTGGATGTATTGCACACCTATTTATTCAATAATTACACGGAGTGACAGAGAATTCTTTTTAAACAATGATTATATGCTAGTCGTTAACAAATGATTGTGATAAAATTTATATCAAATGTTGTATTGTATCTCTAAAGTTGAAATCATGGATGGATAGTGTGAAACAACTTATGCACATTTATTGAATCAATAAATAATAGTACTTGATTTGATAAAAGCTTTATCCATTAGGAAGAAGTATCTAATCATCAATTTAAGCTAATTAAGTTATGATAATTAGCAAAACAGGCCTTTGATTAGTAACTTATTTGTTGGATCACATGATTGCTTAATCTATTGTTATTGTTGGATCAGTGCCCTTTTTTCACAAAATTGATATTTTTTTGGGGGGTGTCGGTGGAGGGTAAGATATTATAGTGTCACCATTAAGCAATAAAAATATATGTCTTCTTCTAATTTCTAAAGGAGATATTTTATTTATTCAAATAGGTGGGAATATAGGTAAGATAAATTTCTGGTATGAAGCTTTACTGGCACTTGATCGACCAGACATGTTGATGTTGACAACAACCCCTTTAGCTTTATTGAATGAAATACAAGGGCCTTATTTGGTGTTGTTTGTCTTTATAAAAATGTGCTTGCAATTAACGTTTTGAAAAGATATATTTTTGTCTCTCAAAATATTTATTAATTATTAATTTAATTAAATAATTATATTATTTATTATACTCTATTAATTATAATAATATCTTTAACTAATCACAACAAATAAAATATCTATAATTGAAAATATTTTTTAAAATACATCTTATTATTATTTTTTTTAATAAAGTATAAAAATACATTATTATTCTCACCCGTTCTCTTATCCACTATTCAAAATACATTTTGCAAAATAGTTTTTCTAAAATGTCGGAATTAACACCACTGGGGTTTCTATTTTTTTCCCTTCTGTTGTTGTTTGGTAAGTGTCAGTTTTTAAGGTTGATATTTTGTGGTTTATCAGTGGAGAATAAAGTGGTCTGTTGGTGCAAATTATTGATGGTTGACCTTTGCAACATCATTGAGTAAGTTGCAATCCACTCACTCCATTCAAAATCTACTTGTCATGGTCTACGTGGTAATACAACTTCCCACCACCTCTTTCAAACTTCCACACGAACACTTCTTATATTTGTGCTTCAACCACCTGAAATTGGGATTATTTAACATCTATGAAAGCTCATGCATGTAACAAAATTAAGATTAATATTTAAATATAAATCTCATTAGTATACGTGTTCGTCTATTCATATAATAGTTTGTTTTGTTGGTATTTGATATATTAATATAATTGTTCTTACTTTATAAATATAGAATTTATTAATGAGATATATTCGATCATTTTTCTAAAAAAAAAAATCTAGGATTATTTAATTGAAATTTCGAAAAGGTTTTCGTCTATTCCAAAATATTATTTTCTGATCCAATTTCAACAGTTTGAAGCAGTCAAGTTAGAGTTCATTTTAAGCTTTGCAAACCTGGCAATCCATGTCAATCATGCGCAGGCAAAGTTTTGGATCTCCGGCAGAGCATTAACACTTACCCATCAACAAATTCAATGCACACAAACAGCAGTGGGTAAACAAAACTAACTATTAAATTGTGAATAAAAGCTCCAATAATTGAGCTGCTAACTGCCGAAAATGCCCCTGAAAGCAACCATAGCTATAAAAACAAGCCTCGATTGGTTAGACACTCCTCTACGAAGTTCAATACGTCGTCGTCTTATAGAGTTTCTTGGAAATATTAAATTGGAAAAAAAAAAAAGGACATGAGTTTCTTGAAAAAGAATATCACGTAGCGTTGAGAAAAAGTGAAGCTCATTCTCTTTAGTGTCGGTTCAAAGATGGAAAAAAAAAAAAGTGGGGATTTTTATGTGGGTTAATTGCATTATGCATTTTTTTTTTTTTTGGAAGTAAATTTTCAAGATTTAAAGGGGCTTTTGTGTTATTGATAATAACAGAAATGCATTTTTTTTTTAGTTATTGTAATTGTCTAATTCATTCTTAGGATTCTTGTTTTTGGATTAAATATTGCTTAATTTATGTGCAGGCAAAATAATCAAATTGTAAGATCGAACCTCTAAATGAATTATGCATTAGTGGCATGTTACCTTTGCGAAATCTATTTGTCAAAAATCATTTGATTTGATTTGATTTGATTTGATTATAATTACAAAGTTCATTATTGAGGTAAGCCCGAGAAAATGTGCAACATGTAGAAAACAAATTTAATCTCGCAAAATAAGTTGTCTATACTCTATATTCCTTTAAAATTTTCATTTACAAAACATTAGTCATATTGGAGGACATATTGGTAAAGTTTAAAATTTAAATCTTACATGTAATAATTTTGTTCAGAGAAGGGATAATTAAGTATTTTAAAATTCAAATTGAAAAATAAATTTATACTCGCTCATAATTTGGAATTCTTACCTAAAATCTGTCATCAAGTGTAAAATCTTAGGTAGAATATAACTCGAGTCAAGTTTGTAGGGTCTCGATAGGAGTCTAACTAGGGTCAAGTTTGGCCCTTTTGGGGTCTCTCAAAGATTGCAGAGAATTATGCAAAGCAAACACGGCACCCCACCAAACACAATTAATTAAACAATGAGAGCATTAACTGAAGCGTGCGGTCCAAGCGAACAAGGCTTCACTGTGGAGTACCCCGGGATGTGGTGACTCTGTGTAACCCCCCACCCCTTCTGCAAAAGCTTACTCCTTTATCAAGTTTCAGTTTTTTCTTTTTTCTTTTTAATTTCATTTGGGAAAGAGATAAAATTCAAGATTTTATCTTCTTGTTTGTGGGTCTTGTTTGTTTTTTATTTGTTGAAGGTTTTTATATGAAAAAAGGTGGAGTCTTTTGAGATGGTGGGATAATTTCAGGAGTATTTTTGAGAGGGTGAAGGTGAACACAGTAATTGGAGGTGAAAATTGAATGGGAGTAACAGAAAGAAGCGGGGAGGGTGATGAGGAAGTCTTTTAAAGATTCTCTCAAAGCGCTTGAAGCTGATATTCAACATGCCAACACCCTGTATGTTTATTTCCATTCTAATCATTCTCCATTTGTTTGTTGCCTTCATTTTGTGATTTTGTGTGGGGTACTGTTTTGATTTTTCTTTCTGTATTCTGAGTATTTTTTGGTAGATTTTTTTGGGAAAACAAAAATTAATGTTGGTCTTTCTATCTGTTTAAGTTTGTCAAGTCATATCAACTCCATAAAGAATTTACTCTAAGCTGGTTCACTTTAAATTTTAAATCCAGAATTTGGCATCATTTCTATCAAAATAAACATGCCTACAACGATTTGTTGATGGATTAATGGGTGCATCTTTGTATGAGGATAGCATTATCCAGAGCTGAGCTATATATGAAGTTAAAATATTGACCTTCTCTTGGACTTGTTCAGAATATACTTCGTACGACGGAGGAGAAAAATGAAAAGGAGCATGGTTTAAGATTCTGGATATGGTAATTTGAAATTCAGAAGACTCGGAACTTGTCAGAAGCTTCCTTCTAGTTGAAGCTACAAAATAAATCTATGGTTAAAGGGCTTAATATGAATCTATTCTAAAGTTTTTAATTTTCATTTTTCCTTGCAAATCGGTGGCTGCATTTGACACATTGTATCTCATGGCCTGATCCCATTTATTTCTTAAAGGGATAAAGGATGTTTTGTAGTTGGATTAGTACGATTTTTTTTTTCTTCCTTTCTCTGATGCAGTCTCTATTTTTTCGAGATACAGGGCATCAGATTATCCAAGGGAATATGATGGTGCCTGCCTTCAGATGAGACTATCATATAGCCCTTGTGCCCACATATTTCTCTTCCTTGTTCAATGGACTGATTGTCATCTTGCTGGTGCACTGGGGCTGATTAGGATCCTTTTTTACAAGGTAGTCTTGTGTTTTGTGCATAACTTGCATTGCATATTGCTCGACTAATTGCATTCCACTATAGATCAAGAAAATTGATGAGGGGTTGGTTATTGTAGGCATATGAGGATGGTAAGACTACCATGTCGATTCATGAAAGGAAAGCTAGTATAAGGGAGTTCTATGGTGAGTAAATTTAGAATTCAAAATAACTCTCTTTTTCATTTCTGGAAACAGATTGGATTTTGAGTTTTGCTGTATTAGAAAGTTTTATTTTCTCCATTCAAAGAGAAGCTCTTGCTCGACCCACTGTGCTTGAGAAATATTTATACATTTGAGTATTCTCTGACAAATTCTAATGCTGATATACATTGGACAGGAGTAATATTCCCCTCTTTGCTGCAACTTCATAGCGGAATCACTGATGCTGAAGAGAGGAAACAGAGAGAGATTTGTGCAACCAAATACAGGAGAAGAGATGAGATGGACAAGGGCAAGCTGTCTGAAATTGAGATTGAGAGAGAAGAAGAATGTGGAATTTGCATGGAAATGAACACCAAGGTTGTCCTGCCCAGTTGCAATCATTCTTTGTGTATGAAGTGCTACAGGAACTGGTAAGTAGACTAAGTGCTTCTCTTCAATAAAATCTATTCAGCTATGAAAAAATGGAGTACATTACCTCTTCTTATCATATTTTCCAATGAGTTTTAGATAAGAAACCATTTAAAGAACAAAGAATAAGATTCCATTCTTTTTCTGGCTTGAGAGTGTACAGCTTTCTTTATTTCACTATCAAATTCATATACCTTGGTACGAAGAAGTTTTCATAATAATTGTAATGTGTTACATTTAAGGAGGCTTACCCCACGTCAAGTCAAGATCGTTTCTATGAGTTTTCATGGCGTGGTTCTGATAATAAATAGATGGTCCAGAAGTTGAACGGAGAATGGAATTCCCTAATGAATAAAAGAGAATCAAAGGGACCATTTTCTATCCTGTATCACTTTTGTCATTGTTGACTTCATGTTTATCATGCCTTGAGATTCTCTGAGTTTTTCCTCAGCTCAATCGATCATGTTATGCTTCATGCTTCCTTCAGGCGAGCTAGATCTCAGTCATGCCCATTCTGTCGCGATAGCCTCAAGAGAGTGAATTCCGGGGAACTTTGGATATACACTAGCAGCTGCGACATTATTGACTTATCTACCTTTGAAAGGGAAAATCTGAAGAGACTATTCATGTATATTCGGAAGTTGCCTCTTATTGTTCCAGATCCAATGGTGGTTTCTTATGATCCTCATATTTGATGAAGTGGGGTCTTAGTTCATTTTTTGTACAGAGAATATCGAATGATTGTATATATGATTCTGTTTATGAATTTTCTTTCTGCATTTGTAATTGTAAATACATTTGGGAGGGGAGGGGGGACGGACCAATTAAGTCTGTTCCTGCTCTTTTCACAAACTGAGACAAGACTGACTCATCAATTGATTTATACTCTCTCTGGATCTTGACTCTGAATAGTGAACATCTCAACAGCTTGTTAGATACAATTATAATTTTTCAGTGCAAATTTGTCACTTCAAATGATAATACTAGTTTGCAAATTTCTCAAGTGTAATTTACTACCATGATTCAGGAAAGTTTAAATATTATACAAAAATCATATAGTTTAAATATTATACAAATATTATAAATATATGTGTGCGTGTATGTACATGCATGCCATAGATAAATTTTGAAAGCTATTTATCTTTCATATTTTTGTCCGAACCAATAAAAAATAATGCTTGTAGTAATTCCTTCACAAAAAATAAAAAAAGACTTACAATTGACTATTTCCAAAATAATTCACATAAATTATTCTGTGAGTATTTTCAGAAATAATATCTTAACCAATTCAAACTTTTTCACCTTCTATTCTTTTTTATCTTTTTTTTTTTTACCTTCACTCCCATGAAAGTGGTAATTCTCTCTTCCAAGTTCCTAACGTTCAATCAAGTTTTTCTTAAATTGTTGAAAAATGGAATCCAAGACTGAACATACAGAAAAATTGGAATTCCGCCAAGGCCTTCATCATCTTCAAATACACGGCTAGCTAGACTACGTGCTATTCTATGTTGTTGCCCTTGAGATACTTGACAGTCCACTAGATACTACAGCCTATAGGTACCACTCGTACCACACACACGTGTGTGTGAATATGTGTGTTTGGTATGAATATGTGATGAAATGCAATACATTATCCTCGTTGTATAGCAACTCCTGCAGTTAATATCATCTGTAGAAAGATTCATCTTCAATAGCCGCTAGGTTTTGGACTGACGTTGCATTCTGAGATTACTCTTTGCAATTCTTTATCAAGGATCATTTGCAATGCTCTATTAGCTGCAGCATATTTAGACTCACTTATGCACTCGTTGATCTCTTTTTTCCAGACGACATTTTCCCACCTTCATCTGTCTCAGAAAATGCACCATCAAGATCGATCATAACCATACCTTCACCTAGGCAGCACCCATCTTTTTGGAAATTGGGATGGTCTTTGTTCATCTTTCTAAAGATGACCACCATCAACAGGCAGAGAATGGCAAATTGAGGTCAAGTAGTGACATTGTTGGCCTTGGGAGTTGGAACTTGGAAGCAATACAAAGGAAACCTTAACCCAAAGTAGCGGGTAGCAGCATGCAGCCCAAAGATTTCATCACGCAATTTAACTGCGCAGCTATTAATACATTGAGCGGATTGACCAATTTGAACAAGCCACGAGCATAAAAATTAACAATGGTCACAGTGCCCTGTAAGGAGCTACACAATACATAAGCTACACTTCATATGTTTGTTCCATTTTACATACCAAAATGTAGGCTAGAAGCATCTTATAACATACACGGTCAGAATGCACGCCATATATCAGCCAAAAGTCATAAACTGGATATTCCAACCTCATTCATCATCGTCGTCGTCATCATCATCTGCCTCCTCCTCCTCCTCCTCCACCTCCTGCACGGATGCAAGTTTAGATAAATTATTGGATGAGAAATTCAGATCAAACCTAAGCAGTTAATAACATCAGATCAAAAAGAAAAGAAAATCTTTTTTAATATCAGAACTTGTAGCAGCCAAAAAAAAATCCAAAAACAATTTAATAACAGATGAGGAGGAAGGCTTCACAACCTTCATAAAAATCTTATTCGTTGTCGGAACAAAAACATTACAAGATCTGAAATACTTTAGAATAATTATGTCGTCATGCTTTGTCTGGCCTTCAAACTAGTTCTTAAACTTCAATTCAATTTCATGCTTTGATTAACATTTCGTAATCTAGTTACTCTTCAATAAACCTTTCCAATTTCATCCTGCATTCTTGCACAAACAAAATGCACCAAGGACAACTCTACCAAATTTTGAATTTTAAGCACGGTCAACCACACCTGTACACTCTCCTCATCATCATCATGAACTTCAGAAGTCGACCTCTCAGATCCTTCGTCACCCTCATCAGCAGAACTCTCCTGCCAATTGGAGGACAGATAAAACTTTATGAATATACATCTCATAAGAAAGTCTAAGCAGCAACTAACACATGGAGAAAAAGAGAAAAGATACAGAAAGGATGTGTTGACCTGCTTCTTGTTGTAGGCATTCATAAGTTTTTCATATTCAGCCTTCTTCTTTGCAGCTTTAGCCTCATATGGAGCTTTTTCCTGCCAACAGAAATCACATGCGGTTCACTAATCAAAGTAAAACTATCCTTCTGTAAGTATCCACTTATCAACATGAATAAGTATTTTTCTTTCATATATTAAAGAAAAGGCATATTTTCCCTCAGCGATAAATGAATTTAGAAAATAATGTTGATAGTACACAGTCCATGCTGTCATAATCTGTCAAGTTTTAGGCACAACAAACAAGAGGGACGAGTGATTGATTCATTGCATTCCCTCCAAGGACCATGACCAAATCAATCAACTTAGAACACAGTTTCCTAGTAACAGAAGTTCATTTCTCTAGTGACCTCAGTAATTAATTGCCCATGTTAAGGACATTTCAGATGTTAAAAATGTCACAGCATAAAAAATATATATCATGTGCATGACAATGGATAGGATTGACTGGTAAAAAATTGCTTCCAGTTAAATTCTCTAATCAGTCGACTTCGATAAAAACATTTCAGCCATAGTCATACTATAAACATATATTTAGCACTTACAGCATCGGTCAAGGATTTCCACTTCTCTCCACCAGCTTTTCCAACCTATAGGTAGACATATGGAAAACCCAAAAACCATAACTCTCCAAATCTATAAACTAGAACTGACAATTAGCAATAATAGCAGTATAAGTTCCATACAGCTGAGACGGCCTTGACATTAGGATTTTCCTTTTTAAAAGTCTTCCGGAACTCCTCACTACAATAAAACCATGGAACTAAGACCAAGTCGCAAATAGTACAAATGGAACACCAATTCTAGAATGCGAAGAATAATGGTTCATACAGGAACACAAAGAAGGCACTGGGGGGCCTTTTAGGCTTGTTTGGGTCTTTCTTCGCCTTTTTTTCCTTCTGAGCCTTCCGTTTATCTGCCTTTGGGGCAACCTTCCTTTTCCCAACCTTCCTGAAAAAGTAAATGTGCATATGATGAACAACTGTATCATCCATTAACGATTTACAGAACAGCATAGCAAGGATTTGTCATGGAAATAACTGTAACTCTGCTAATCAACTCCGATCTTGGCAACATAACTCAAGTCAATAAACCATTTGAGACATAGGCAATACAAGCAAATAATACTATTAAGATAATAAACACCAACCTATCATCGACAGGCTTCAATGCTTCTTTAGTTTCCTTTCTCGTAACCCCTTTACTCCTGCTACCGGTCTTCATATCTACCAACCATAACAAGCAGATATATTCATCAGACACATAGTCAATCACAAATACATTTATAACTCCACAACTTCATTAAAAGCATTAATTTGTGTTAAATGTATGGAATCTATGAAATATGTAGAAGTATATAAGCCCGCTGTATCATTCAACAAAGAAATACAAAAATAAATAAATGAGGAAAACTTTTTTGAGCTAGAAACAGAAAAATCATATTAGTGAAGTCTAAGTCTCTCTCTCTCTCTCTCTCTCACAAACACACACACACAATAAACACAGTTTAATCGATCAATAGAAGTATCGACAAGCAACGAAAAAGAAGAGACAAAATTAATTATTCAAAATAAACAATTGTTCATAGTTGTACTTTAACAAAAAATGAATCGGGAAAATAAAGAAAAAGAAAATACCCAAAGAAAAAGGGAAAAAGAAAAAGAAAACAACCAAACTTAAATCCAGAAACTAAAATCCACAGTTTATCTCCATATCTCATACTATGTCCGCAAGCATATAAGGAAGGATTATATGCTCATACACACAGCAACCGAAAAGAAGAAAAAGAACTTACGCTGTTACTAAACTAAACAAATTAGCATATTTCCAAAAAAAAAAGAAAAAAAAATAACAAACAGAGTTCATCGAGCATATTAAGCAACTATCAAATAAAATAAAATACTAAAAAAAAAAAAGAGAGAGAACTATGACCAAAGAAACGGAGCCAACATGAGCAATATTTTGCATAAGAATTTGGAGGAAGAAAAAAAATGAAACAAAATCAATATTCTACCACCAATTTTAGGCAACAGATTTTTCTCAAAATAAATTACAATAAATGTAAAAAATTAAGAAGATAAGCGTACCTAGAAGATAACAAGCGATCGGTGATCAGTCAATAGGAGAAGAGAATCAAAGAAAGAAGAGAATAGTACGATGAAGTGAATGAGATAGAACGCGTGCTTTACTTGGGTTACCGGACTAACCGGTAAAGAGCACCTTAGCTTTACACTAAAAATCCCGTTTAGTGACAGTAACACATTCGAGAATCCATCCCGGACTAATGGTTGAACCGTCCGGAAAGGGTAAGCAGGTGGAACCGGGAGTCACCGGTTTATTTTATGCACTAGGCTCGGCAACGAAGTTATCGCATGCAATGCAATGACATGGGAGCTGTTATGTGGCGTTAGTAAGGAAATGACACGTGGAGTGATCAATTCTTCTTGGGTTGTGGTTTTGGGCCTATGGGCTCATGTGTGTCTATGAGGAACTTTGATCACTTGACAAGTGGCTGTTTTTGTGTCGGAAGGAAGAAAACTAGGTGAGGTTTCTTTAAACGTTATTTTCTCAATCCCCAAGTTTTATAATTGTTAATAATTAGATAATGAAGAAATTTTGTTTAGTTGGCTGTTATGACTAGTGTATTAGTGGGTTGTAGTCAATAATTTACTTTTTTATAATAAATATAACTCAATTTAAATATTTACGGCGATAAAAGAATTTATAATCAAGTGCAAAAAAAAATTGTTATGCTAGTCGATCAAAATTACAGAAAATAGAATTTTCATTGAACTAAATGAAATCACCAAAAGCCTCGAACGACCAGGGCAGCAAATAAGGAGCCAACTCGAGCTATCAATAATAAATAATGGTTGTTGATGATGCCAGCGAATTTCCTAATGCCACAGCAAAGTTTCTCTAAATCTCCTTTTTGTCCTTTGTAATCAACGGCCCAAGTTTGTAAATTTTGATGAACATATTAGTAGTGTGTAATCAAAGGTTTTTAAGTTTAGGAAGGTACTTGATGTTAAAACTAAGAGGTTTTTAAGTTTAGTAGTGTGTAATCAAAGGTTTGTAAGACGTCCAAACTGTATTTAATCTTAAAATATTTTACGATAAAATGCCATAATATATTATATTTTCTGAAAAATATTTAATTAAATAATTTTCTAATGATGGTTGATTATCGTCCTGCATTGCATTAAAAAATAGTTACTTTAAAATTATTCTTAAATCCATTTATATTTATTTATGGGATGAATCTAGTAATTCAAATATATCTTTAAGAGTAAGTGCACATGGCTATGCCAGTTTGAGGGTATATCGTAAATTTATAAAAATTGAGATTATAATTATAATATATAAGATCAAATTTGCATAATCATGTCATTTTTGAGAGTATCCCTTGAATTTATGGAAATCAATATAAGCATTTATTCTTGACATCATATTCTTATATAAATTAGTACATGATCCAAATTCAGTAAAACACATTTCCCAAGCAAAAAAAAAAAATAAATCAAAAGCACAATTTTACAAAGATTTGAATGATTGAAATAACGATAGTCTATCTGGTTTGATTAGCAAAATCTACAACATAAGATCATTTTTTTCTGATCAGTTACAACATAAGATAGTAATCGTGCATTAGGTCAAAAACTAACAAGTTTAACCACACAAACCAGTACCACGAAGATTGTGTCAATTCCCCGGTCATGTTAAAACCCCATTCATCAGAGAATCTGATATCTGAGATATTCTGATATAGTCCAATGTCAACCACAAAAACTCGTCCTACGTGCCATTTCAATGAAATCAGCCAATTTCCACGACCAGATAAGAAACAGATAAGGCCGAGGCTCCCACCACCCTCAGATCGATTCACTCCCTTAATCCTACGGCAGCCATCCCTCCACCTCCAAAAATCTCTATCTCCATCACCAAAAGCATTGCTCTATATCCCAACCCAAATCACCACATCTCACTACACAAATTCATTTTCTTCCCACCAACACACATTCACCATGGCAGCCACCGCCGCCACCTCCTCATTCATAGGTACCCGTCTCCCTGAGGTTCATTCCGGGTCGGGCCGAGTCCAGGCCAGGTTTGGATTCGGAACCAAGAAATCTCCTCCCAAAAGAGCCACATCAAAGACCATTCCAGACCGCCCATTGTGGTACCCAGGAGCCAAGGCGCCCGAATATCTGGACGGCTCCCTCGTGGGAGACTATGGGTTTGATCCATTTGGGTTGGGAAAACCCGTTGAGTACTTGCAGTACGATTTGGACTCGCTTGACCAGAACCTGGCCAAGAACTTGGCCGGAGATATCATCGGAACCAGGACTGAGAGTAGCGACGTGAAGTCCACTCCGTTCCAGCCGTACAGCGAGGTGTTTGGGCTGCAGAGGTTCAGGGAATGCGAGCTCATCCACGGCAGGTGGGCTATGCTCGCTACTCTTGGTGCCTTGACTGTTGAGTGGCTCACCGGCGTCACCTGGCAAGATGCTGGAAAGGTATACCGAGTACATTAGTTTCTGTTTTGTTCTCTGCTTGTCACACTTAGGTATCATACAATACATTCTTAAAATACCTTTATTTTGTGTTCCATGTCCGTTATTCTTATTAAGCATGCATGATTACACTTTATATACATCCCTTTACTAGCTAGTTCTCTGGTGTAGACTTTGATACAATTTTGATTGGAAGTTAAAATGAGTTATCTGCTACTTTCTTGATTTATCAGTTCCTTTGATTGAATTGATGCTAGATTTATAGCAACAAAATCTCAGTTACGTTAATTACTTTAAACAGGTTGAGCTGGTGGAGGGATCATCATACCTTGGCCAACCACTTCCATTCTCCATAACCACATTGATCTGGATTGAGGTGCTGGTGATCGGGTACATTGAGTTCCAGAGGAACGCGGAACTCGACCCGGAGAAGAGGCTCTACCCGGGTGGATCGTACTTCGACCCGTTGGGCCTGGCAGCCGACCCTGAAAAGAAGGCCACCCTTCAGCTGGCTGAGATCAAGCACGCCCGCCTTGCCATGGTGGCGTTCTTGGGCTTTGCAGTCCAGGCTGCGGCCACTGGTAAAGGCCCACTCAACAACTGGGCTACCCACTTGAGCGACCCTCTCCACACAACCATTTTGGATACCTTCGGCCTTTTCTCTTAAGCATTTCTTCATCCTTTTCTTTAGTTGAGAACATATTAGTGCCTACTGTTTTTAATGAATTTCTGAGTGTTCTCATCGTTATGTAAAAATTGTAATACTACTATTTTGACATTGTTAATTTAGCAGAATGCTACATCTTAACGTATTATTGTTAACCCGGAGCTTGAAACCTGCTGAAAAATTCTACGCTACGTGGTAGAGCAATAACTTGCGTGTGCGTTTTATGCGTCTATTTTATTTCTCCCGATTGAGATTATATTTTTTGTAGTCGTATACGTACTGTCTGAAAAATGGGGGTACAAATTGGGTATGGACCATTGAATTTGAGTTCATGATACTACACTTTGAAGGATTGCAATTACCTGCATCTAGCATAATGGTACCAAATAGTTATGCATGGTTAATGTAAATTGAAATTGGGGAGATCGATTTTTACTAAGAGAATTTGAGTTTAATGATTTCAATCTCTAAATAGAATGAGAATAGTTTATTAAGGGAGATAAGTGAAAATTCTCTATAATTAAAGTAGTAAAGAATACTAAAGATCAATAAAGGTACAATAGATTTTGCGACAAAAAAAATAACATATTTCTGGAACTGAAGGGTATTTATGAAATAAAGTCACGTGAGTTTGTCTCTGAGTGCATTTTGCTGCATAGAAAACAGCATATCTTTAAACTGATTGAATGATATTTATGAAATAAAGTCACGTGAGTTTGTCTGAGTCGAATTAGGTTGAGTATTCTTATTTTAGAGTATGTGGTAAATATGTATAAGTAGTAAATGCAAAATAGTGCTTCATATTGTGGTATTTAAATATAACAACACATTAATGGTAATTCAAAATCAATATCCAATAAAAACATCTCTAATATAAATAACTACTCTACTGCTACTATTGGCGTAATATTGGAAAGCTTCTTTTGTTTTTATGCCTTCTATCCTAGAAAAATAACCTAAGTTTAAAGAGAAGTTTGATAATGATAATTTTTATTATTATTAAATTTGTAAAAAATTATTAATATGACAAAACAAAATATATTGTTACTTAATACAAAATATTAGTGTTAATTTTTATATTACCTTTTATTATGTTTTTCACTAATAATATTTTTTCTTGTAGTTTAATGAGAGTTTGGTTGCCATTAAATGATTGAACCTAGATCCAAACCCTGAATGGACATTTGTTGGGACTCGGATCCAGACCCTTTAAACTCACACGATGGGGCTCGGTCTGGATTGGGTTGGCTCCGAAGGAGAAACGATTAGCGAGTTTGAACTTGGCATGGGTTGTGTAAAACTGTAAATATTACGCCACACTCCGCCCCTACTATTCTGTTTTTCGATTAATTTTACGGCCTTCATCACTAGTATTTCAATCTTTTCATTCTTCACAATCATTGCATCTTTTGCACTCGTATTTAACCTCAGTCACCCTGATCTGATCTCTAATATAAAGAAGCGAATTACAGTATTTTTCACATGCCATATATATATATATATATGGCGACTGGAAATTGCCTCTGGAATTTAGGTAAAAAATATTTCACCGCTGGTCTGATAGGCCTCACAGTATCTGACCGTTATGCCAGCTTTATGGTTGTTCGTTGTTCCTCCATGTCTACTTTGAAGCCCCACAATAAAAAATCCAATGGATTTGTTTAAGGTAAATTTGTTGTTTTATAATTATTTTCATAAGCATATTTGCTTGAATGTGTGTTTTGTTGCAGATTACTGTGTATTGGTTGAGAAGTATGCATTGAGAAGTACCAGTTCTCGCAGGATGATGTTGTTGTTTTTCGGTAACTCTTTAACATGTTTTCTCCAAATTCAGCACTCTTTTCTTTTTTAGCTAAAGTGCATAGTCTTGTTAGTTGCATAGATTTTCGTTTGAGAGCATTGTTTTTCCTTTCTTGAGGTTTATGCATGAGCGGTTGAGTGTTAATGAGTTGTGCTACGCTGATTGAGTAGAGTGTTAATGAGTTGTCCAAGGTTGATTGAGTAATATGGATGTCATTGCGTTATTTGGTTTTTGTGCTAAATGATATTGTTAAGCCTCCTGCAATTTTAAGCCCAAAACGTGATTACTTGTTTGGTGTTAGTTATTGGTCTGCACTTTCTTGCTTAGTCAATTTCAATTCCATGCTTAAAATATTGGAAAAGTTCGTTTAACATTAATAAACCTTTAACCAGTGCTGCAGGCACTCATCTAACAATGATGTAGGGTGAATTGAAGGATTAAGGTTGAACTTGGTAGCTAACAAAAATTAAGAAGGTGACGCAATGCCATGCATTACCAAAATAATGTTTCTATTAAGAGATTCAAGTTCTAATTGACAATATTGGAACAGACTCACTCCTCTTGGATTCTTGAATTGCTAGCAACATGACTAGATTCTGTAAAGTGGTGTAGAAATTGGTCCAGTGAGCTTTTTCTTGATTTTGTCGGGATACGTTCATCAATTTGTCATTATCCATTTGTACTCTTAATTGGTTGGCAGCTGGCCCTTGATCTTATTCACGTCTGTTGAGTTTAAAGTTTTCTTCCCATTCTTTTTTCAAGAAAACAATATAGGCTGGACAAATAAGAAATTTAAAATGTAGTACTCTGCTAAATTTGGCTCTTGATGTTACGAAAGCAGAAGAAATTAAAGATTGTTACGTGCTGGATTAAGGCAGAAAATCTGGAAATTCAACAAATGTTCTGCAACATTTAATTTTACGGTGTATTTGATGCCTATATGCTAGTTTTTTTTTTTTTTTTCAGAGAGGCATTCCAAAACCTGGATTGTAGGCAAGCTAACTTGATAGAGGAGTACATGGCAGCAAAAACAGGTTTTATGGGCTTCATATGGAATCACATCAACTTGCATCTTTTATTACAATGTGGGAGAACTTCAGTTCAGTATTAATACCAGAACTTTTGTATCCAAGTCTTGAAATATGCATGTGATGTTGGTAGCTGTGTGAATTGTCCATCTCTCACAGAAACGCTATCTGTTTGTGTGGGGGATATATGAGATAGTGCTACTCACTTTTTTCCCTCTTTGGAATACTTATTATTAGTATTCCGAATCATATGATAATTAATTTTTGGCTGAAAATTTTACTTAATTGTACCGACTAATGTGATGCTGATGAAATCGTACACGCCATATCTTACATACAGTTCCCTGAGTAATTTCAAAGAGAAATACATAAGAGAATTACAGCCCTTCCAGGTGACTGCATTCATCTCCCTTCATTCGACACTGTGAGGATCCCAGCATGGCAGTGTTGGGTTGAGGGTGACAATGCAGCTTGTAGCATGGACTCGTGATCACTTGGCCCTGTAAGTCACAACTTGCTGTAGTTATACTAAAGCATGTGAAGCCAGTACTTTACTTTATGATGGTCTTTTAGGTCAAGCTGATTTAAGCCATTGGTCAGTTATTTAGAATTAGGCAAATATTTTACGAAGTGCTTGGTCCATAATTTTGGTTGTCTTGGTATTTGACTATGGTGTTATTCAATTGAATGATGATTGTGCTTCCCTTTGTTAAGTAAAATTCGAAGATGAGCCACCCAAACCTATTTCATTGTTTTTATTTCATTATTGAGCCAACACATACTTTTCTAGAAACTAGTTTGCGTCAGCTGAAATTTTAACTTAAAAGTTAACGTGTACGTAGAATGATGATGTTAGCCGTTCCTTGGAATCAGTGCTGTCTATTGTTTAACTGCTTGAGATTTGATACTGCTTTAGTAATTTGTAATTCTGAAGGCAACATATTGATGATTCTTCTGCCCATCATGGTTATGTGACTATATATGAGTTTAGCATTTTTCTTCATTCTTATACCAACTAAAGAACGAACCAAATCACCTGCATCAACTAACTCACTTCTCAGTACACCACGATACATGCTTTTAATTGTTTGGTCAAATGCTTTTGAGGACAAGTTCATATACTATTGTTAAGGGAATAGCTAAAAGCGATTCACTGTTGTTGCACATACTGTTTTAATTTATTTTGAAGCCATTCCGAATGCAGTAACTTCATTGCTTTGAAAATGCTGTCATTGACGGATTCCTCTAGCTTTGATTTGTGGATGAATTTACCCATGTTGTCTGGACACCTCAGAGAATAGGTAGAGTTGGTAGTGGAATATTTGAGGGCATATTGCCCTCTACATCTTAACCACAGTTTATTGTTTAGAAGAATATGGAGACTGATCATTGTCGTGGTTGACACACCAGCCAAAACTTTCTAGATGGAACAGGGCAACTATGACTCATTTTTTTCGTGATTTTTACCTCATAATCCTCATCTGTATTGGATTGTTCATTCGATACGAGTTGTGGCTTTTTAGCATTTAGAGGCCCATCGCTATTAGATGATTTATGTCTAGATGACATTTTATGGGTCGGACTTGGGAAATTTTGGCGTAGGATTCATGATTGCCTTGGTAGTTATTAATGTTCTTGAACTTTTGACTAGTCTTAAGTCTGTCTCGTTGCCTTCCAAACATTATTTTCTTTTCACACAGCCCAGTTTGAATGTATATGTTTGGCCCACATGAACATTAGGAAAAAGCAGAACGATTAACTTTTTCTTTCCATGTGCTATAGACTAAATGCAGAACTATTAATTGTATTAATTTCTCAATGGAAATCTGGGTAAGACAGACAGCTTTGATTTTTCAATTTTGTATTTTTTTTTTTTTTTGTTTAAAATGAATACGATTTGCTTTCGTAACGTTTGTAAAAAAATTTTGCGTGATGAAGTCGGCTAATATTTTTATTTGTGTCAGTAATCGAGTCTTTTTGTATATCCAGTCTAATCCAAGAATATAAGAGGCCCATGACTAAGATTATGGGCTTTACAACCCATTTATATACTTTTTTGGTGAGATGGGCTTGGATTGCCTTGTCTCAACGGTTTATGGTTGAATTGTCTCTTGCTGTTTTGACTTTGACTTCGCAGATATCAGAATTAAAGTGAAACGGACTTGAATATTAATTAAGTATGACCAAGTTAGGCTCGACCTAATTATTAGGTTTAAAAAATGGATATGGACGATTGGATTTTATAATCTATGTGAAATTCGGTTTAAAAATTGACTGATAATATTTAATATTCTAAGAAATCGAAGTTATTGTCTTTGAAAACGCTATGCCAACAAAATATAGCTCGAGTAACCCGGATATATATATTTTGCAGTCTATCAGCCTTCATATTTTTATTTATAGTTGGAAGTGATAAGTTAGCTTCAACTTTTTTATTCTCTCTTATATTCCTTTTAACTAATCCATCTTCCCAAAACAATCACAAATTAGCCATCTACCTTTAAATAAATATTGATATAATTAACACTGAAATAAAAATATGATTTGTGCGTCTAATCTGGATTGTCATATCACAGACTTTCCTTAAGTTAGTTGAGAATTCAATTTTTGGTTGAGAGTTTTTCTCATTTCTGGTCAGTCAGTCACGGGGAAGGATAGAAGTGTCAATTGAAATAGGTTGGTGCTTCTGCTCACACGAGGCATGTGACAATTACTATGGTTACCAATTTGCCAACCATATCTGATGTGGGTAATAATTGTAAAAAGGCAAAAATACTATTACACCCTTAATAACATGCCTAACATGATAAAAATAAAAGGATTCTATCACTTGGTTCAAACGGATACTTGACCCATATTTGATCGAAGTACTAGTTTTAATTTTTGACCATAAAAGATATTCATTCCAAATAATTAGGTAATTGTCACATGTCTTATATGAAACTTATAAATAATTTTTTTTATTTTAATAAAATATAAGTTGCATTTATTACGAATAATTGACTATATTTACTCTTTCTATTTTTTATTATCTTATTTTAAATTCTAATATAAGAGGTTATGATAACCCTATTGAACCCAATGAAGTCTCTGAGTCATTTGAGTAAAATCAAGATCTTAAATAGAGTCTTCATAAAATTTTGTTCTGAGTTCAAAATTGCAGGGTTGGTGGAATACGAGGTCAAGGATAATAGTATAGGCACTTCCGTTGGGCTCATGATTAGTTGTACATAATTTCAGGTTGTACCTGTAACCTGTAAAGGAAGCATCCGGATCACAGTACGATTTCATATAGGTTCGAGAATATCACACCACGTGGCCTCTGCCTGATTGGGTGGGGGCCTTCCAGGTGACGAGCTTTCCTTTTTTTTTTTTTTTTGTGTATTCTTTTAGGATCAATACTGTCTCCTGGTTTCAAAAGTAAATGTTTAATTACAATTCAAAATAATAATTTTGAGATAAAAGGAGTGGTGGTATACAACTCCCAAATGTTTGGTATTGATATAGAGCATAGCATAAAGTAGACAAGTGTTAAAAAAAAATGATTGGGTATTTATTAGTGCTAAAAAAATGATTATATGTGTGTATAGTAAAGTGCATTTATTGATAGGATTTTTTTATTATTGAATTTATTGAACTGAGCCTTTACATCATTAATTTTTTTAAATTATTACTGGGTTTATTAAAACCTTTTCTTTTGTTTTTCCTCTTAAGGTGGGGTTGGTCTGGAGGTTGGCGTGGGGTGGGTGTTTGTACTTTGTATTACAACTAAATAGCATCATCCACATGCAATCCGAGTTAACCAGACAGAATTTGGAACCAATTATTTCTCACATTAAAGGTTATCAACGCAATAATCAACCGAAAAGTTGACTATAAAGTGCAAAATTTTCAATTTATTGGAAATGTGAAAGGGCCCACAATAAATTAAAACCAGACTACTCACCAGGCCCACATGATGGGCCCAAAACAACTGAGATGCCTATTCAGTTGTGGCCCTCGGATAAAGTATTTTTGTAGATCTCCATATTATGGGCCCAAACCATCTGAGATGCCCATTCAGTTGTGGCCCTCAGATGAAAAATTTTTGTGGATCCCCAGGAATCAAACAGCCCATGTTAACTTTTGAACCCAATTTTGAATTCCATGAGAAACATTTTTCTTTTTTAATAAACTTTGAGTTGTATTCACTCTTTTCTCGTGATCTTTAGCTTTTAGTCTAGTAAAGGCTACAACATGTGCCTGGTTTTAGAATATGTCTTTCACTCAAACCTTTTTTTGATTTGAAATTAGACCTTTTTTGGAGATTGAAACTATCCACTGAGTTCAGCAATGGACTTTATCCTTTTTTTTTTTTCCCTTCTCTTTTGTGAGGGTGAGGGTGAGGGTGAGTATGAGCGTGAGAAAGAGGTCACATGTTAGTGCTTCAAATGCTTAAGATATTGGTCATTTTTCAATAACTTTTGTTAGAATTATTAAAATATTAAATTATTTATTTTTAATAGATTAAACTTTTGGATGAGACGGTTATTTAACATGGTATCAGAGTCGAGATTAATAAGAGGTTTTAAATTCGAATCTCACAGTTACCTATAAAAAAAATTCATATGTTAGAAGACGTGTTTAACAATTGATTATTAAACAACTTTTAACAACATATTAATATGAACATATATACCTATACGAGCAAAAGTGAAATATCTAGATTAAATTGAAGAGTTGTTGATAACAATATCTTTGCACATTTTTTTTTATGTCTGATGCATAAAAAAATCATACCAAATAAGTTGAATTTGGGATTTCTTTAATGTTTAAAAATTCCTATCTTGTGTTTTTTGAGTTTGGCTTCTATTTGCTTTTTCAGTCGACAAAACTTTCATACAATGCTCAAGTCATAATCTCAGGGGAATTATTATATTAGAAACTACTAATATTTCAGAGTGTTTTAAAAATAATGAAGACGAACCTTGATCCATGAAAAATACAAGGAGAAGACAAATTTACAATATAGAAAAGTAATTACTTTACAGAACTTGTTCACCTTCTACATGTTAGTAGTACAGCCAATCTTCCTAAAATTATCCATCCTACCATCAAGAATGTAGCTTCCCTCAAATAGGGCCCTTAAAAGTCTAATGTACATTTTGTACTTCACATCCTTAATATTTAATGTATATTTATAATGTGAAAAGTAAAAATTAACTGAAAATACCTAAAATAGTTCAATACACCCTAAGTTCATATGTTCTATTTTGGTGTGAATACATGTTGATAAATGAGCATCCAGTCCTATAGAATCATGAAACCTTAAGAGTTGAGTCTAACATATTAAAAGACATAATTCCAAACCTGCAAATTCATTATTCCAAGCTTTGATTATTCACAACCAATTCCTCGGTAGATGTTAGTCTCCCCGTTATTTAAAATTTTGAAATGGGACAATGAATTGGTGCTGCTGTAACCTTCCATAACTCAGAACTCTAGTTTGAAATGTTTCCATCTTGGCACAGCCATTTACTTCTTTCATCATTGCTCAACGTTCTGCTTCCTTTTTCAAATGTCAGACCAACAATATTCATTTCATTTCATGAATAATAATAACACATTTTTGAAAACGAATTAATATTAAAAAATACAATATGGTTGACACCGAAGTCAAATATAATTATCAATTGAGAGAATAGCAAAAACAAACATGAATTTTATTTTTTAATATATTTAGTTAATATTTTCTATCAACATAACAAAATTATCATTATCTAATTCAAATAGATACTACTCATTCTATTCATATAATATCATCTACTTAGAGCGAGACGAAACATTCAAAAACTAACAGTGAATTGAATGATCTAACATTAGAGGATTAAAAGAATTTGGAAAGTATTAGTGAAAACCACCAATCTGCAATCCAAATGTTCAATGACCACTAGGCCACCACCATCAATCAAAATGGCAATGATTTTGAATGCTGTCAAAACTGAAAAAGCGAAAAGTCCCCCACTAAATACTAAAAATTGCATCTTGCTAGTGAATAGTAATAGCCCTCTTTTTATCCAAGGGCACTAATCACTATTATTATATTAGGAAAAAAAAAAAAAAACACAAAGAATTTACAGATCAGACTGATTTCAAATCTTCAGTTGAGTTGTGTTTCTTTCAAAAAACCAAAGAGTGTGTCCCTTTGTCAAAGGAATCAACAAAAGACTCTCCTGATTCATGAACTACCGTTCTTGTTAGTTGTTACCCCAGTCCCGTTCTTTCCTGTCTCAGGCAATTCAACTCTACAAAAACATAAGAATAATTCTGTAGTAATATAAAGCTATACCATAGAACTGCAACCTTCAATAACAATCTTCTTGTACAGTTGTACTCTCTCTATCTCTCTGCAATTTATCATAACAATGGCAGTAAGTACTGCACCTTTTTCATCCATTCTTATACATGCCCATGTTTGTTTCTTTAACTTTCTCTCTGTCTTTATTTCTGTGGTGTTTGTGTTTGTGTGTCGGAGCTTCTAAGGTGGCTACCAGTGATAAAGATGGAAATTTCAGTTAGTTTAGACCAAAACTTTATATGGGCTGTGAGCGCTGTGTTTGTTTTGTTTGGTCCTGTTACAGTTTGAGTTCCTTGAAAGAATTGGCAGAAAATCTTGATTTTTTGCATAAAGATTTTAGCTTGTGGGTGATTTGAGTGGTGAATGTTTTTCATTCAATTTTGTTCTTTGATTTGGATCTAATGGCACCAGATTCTTCTTTCGTGGTGAAGAAAATGTATGCGGATGGAGACTATGGGTTTCTGAATTAGGCTTCTAGTTTTCTGGATTTTGCTCCTTGTAAGCATGTGTTACTGTAAATGCAGATGAATTTACGTCTAAGGAAATTAGCTCTAAGGCTTTTTGGCTGTCTCCATCTGTCTGTATGAAGTTCTTAGTATGAATTTGGCCACTAAGGATTAGATTTTTGGGATGGTTGTCATGTATTATAATGCGATTTCTTTGGCAAATGCAGGCGTCCGTACAGTTAAGGCCACAGAACAGAGATCTTGGGATGGTGATGAGGGAAGTAGATGAAGATCTGGCTATTTTTTTGGGGATGCGGAATGGTGGAAAGGAGAGGAAGGACCATCTTCTTATTGGGGACTCTGATGAGTTTGATGACTCAACAGGTACTCCTACTTTGGTTTTATTGAAATATTTATTTTTTTATTTTGTTTCATATATCTCGATTTCTATATTTGTGTCGGCATTTCTCCTGGAAATTCAGTTCAATGGCAGTCACATCTTAGATGTCTTTTGTTGGCACTCGACATTAAAATGTGGTCCAGATTTGTATTCTTATTGTGCTTGAATTCGTATCATTATTGTGCTTGAATTCGTATCATGAATTCGACTAATTTGTAGGTGCAGAACCAAAACCTGATAGCTTGTTGATACAGAAGACCTTGCAGCCAGAGACTGTTCAGATTGTGGCTGATGATAATTTCCTCAGTTTAGAGATTGACAGGAGTGACTATGATTGGTAAAGTTTCTATGTTCTAATTAATTTTCAGATTTACCATGTATCTTATTGGCGACCAATTGGGTTTAGAGCTGATATCATATTCTCATATTTTGAGATTTGTATTCAGTTCTTACTCATATGGAGCTATGCAGCTGAATATTTCCAAATGTGTGATGGGTTGATTGTCCTAAAGTGAGTCAATTTACCTTGTCTTGTTTAATATTAAGATTAAGTCTTTGTTTCAGGCTTCTCATGCAACGTGATATCTCTTTACTTCCTTCAGAAGAGGTGCAAGGGCAAGATTTAGCAGTGAATCAGACTGAAATTTCAAATGGTGAAGGCACACCTCTGAAATCTGAGGCAAGTATGGCACATAAAATATTTATAAAATGATGTACTATAGTGTGATGATATTTAACTTAGCATAATTCTTATATATTGTATGTGGCTCTTTCCTCACTTTGTCTCTGATCTTTGAACATTTGTGTGATTGAAATTTTTCGTGCTCAATGGTGGTTTTTTACGCTCAATATTTTCCATAAATTTCTGTTGCTGCAGCTGGGAAACACCTCCGAAGAATCTGCTTCCCTGACTAACAGTGCATTGCAGCTAGGAATATCCACTAGTCTAGACTCTTCGGTTGCTGCAAATAGAAGATCTTTATCATCAGGGGACCGAAAACCTACTCCTCGAGCAGCAACACCTACTGGACAACCAGCCTTGCCTGCAAAATCAAGGCCCTCTCGTGCTTCCACACCTACGTCAAGAGCCACATTAGAATCTCGTGCTTCCTCAGCTACTTCAAGAGCCACATTCACTTCTTCTAAACCCATGGCTGCTCAAGCGAGATCCTCCACTCCATCCAGATCTACATCACATTCTTCTACTCCAACTTCCAGATCAACGGTGCCAGTTAGTTCAAAGTCTGCATCGAGGTCTGCTACACCCACACGCAAACCAGCAACTCCATCGATCACATCTAGCATATTTGCTTCCGATCGATCTTCATCAGGGAGAAAAACAGGCTCCACAATGTTGAAAAATCCGGTGCCATCACGTGGAACTTCTCAAACGGTGAAGTCTAGGCCATCAAAACCCTCAGAGATGCTCTCTTTGTCTCATGATGCCCCTCAAAATCCAAAAACATCCATGCCTAAAAGGCCTGCATCTGCATCTAGAGGAAGGCCAAGCACACTGGCTACTCACTTGCCTTCTTCCAATGGGAAACTAAGACAAAAATCATGCTCTCCTGCTAAAGTGCGGGCTCCTAGTGTTACTGCTCATAAAATTGGGAATATAATGCTATCAAGAAGTCGAGGATATAGCAATGATGGTGGTGATGATGTTAACCCTGTATTGATGGGTACGAAAATGGTTGAAAGAGTAGTAAACATGAGGAAACTAGCTCCACCCAAACAAGATGGATACATTTCTCTTGATAATCCCAGGAAATCTTCCCTGGAGAATTCAGGTTTTGGAAGATCACTTTCGAAAAAATCGCTAGACATGGCTATAAGGCACATGGTATGCATCTTTTACTCCCTTTCTTTCACTAAGTTCATAATTATGCAAAATAAACCATTGCTTCTGAAAAGTGAATAACTTGCGAGTTCAATGCAGAGTAGGCACAGAGTGTAGGGAAAGAGATTAGATAATTTAAGAAGCATTCATGCTACTGGTTGAAATGATAAAATATAATGTTCATATTGCATGCTGGAGCTGTCTTCTGGTGTCACTGACCAGTTTTCCTCGGACAGGATATTAGACGAAGCATTCCTGACAATTTACGCCCAGTAGCAACCGCTGTTCTTTCTTCTTCTGCTTGTGGCATTCAATCTAGTTCTTCTACGAGCAGTACAGCCGGTGTTTCAGAATCTCCTCACACATCAAGCAGTGGTAGTTCCAAGTCCAGCCACTGCATTAACTCCTATTTTCTCAATGGGAGTCAGATGGATGACTGAATTTCCACTGAGACTAAACACTCAAGACAATTCATTTGAGAGAGAATGCAGAAAAGACCAATTTATTAGAATATTGCATTTGGACATGTTTTTTTTGTGGTGATCCATAGCAAAATTAGTGTTACTCCAGAACAACTGTGTTCATGATTAAACTGTGTGTAATTAGTGTAAAAAGAACTTAAGGGCTCCAGATTCTCTTGCTTATAAGTGCACATATAAGTAGTCTCATATATCAATTCTGCATCTTTGGTTTTTGTGATTTGAATGCATTTCTCTGTGTTGAGTTCCTGCACTAAGAACACCATTCATATGGAGGAAAAGAAACAAATTTTCACTGGTGCATTTACATTGCCACCAACATATTTTTTTACGCGTTCGATGATATGAACAAGACGCGCACATAATATTAGATTAACTTTGAAAACGGGATGAGTTGTCTACATGTGGACTCTGTCAAAAAGTTCTATTCGAGCATATTTGCAGGTTCCTGTTTGAGAATTCAAATTTTGTTTGACTAGGAAACAGGGACCAGCTAAATTTCTCATTTTCTTGTTCAGTTGTTCTGACTGAACATTGTCTGAAATTCAAAAATGTACATTGTTTGACTATTTCTCAATTTGATTAATTTGTGGTTTGATTATATGTTAGTTGCTTGTCCATATCATGACATTTTCTGTTGAGAAATATATTCGTTGGTTTTGTTTGTTATCTTTGTCTCTTTCCATCACTATGTACTGATCCTATATGTTATCTGATAAAGGTAATTTTTTATTTTTTTATGAGCTTTTTAAGTTTTAACTTTACCTTTTTTCTGCGGTCGTGCCTAATCAGGGGACTCGTGAAATGGTAATTTCTGGTTAACATTAATTTCTTTAGTCAACAACAGTACAGGACACGCAAAATTAAAAAAAAAAAAAAAAGTAAATAAATTGAAAGAAAGAAGAAAAATATTTTTCTAAAGCCAGCCAAAAAACGTTACGCGCTCATGAGTTTACAATTAGGTTTTGAAGAATTGATATTAAACAAAAAAATTGAATTGAGAGTTTGAAAATTGACTCTAATAGTCACGTTCATATATAAGTATATAAAGAGAGGAATCATGTAAGAATAATGTAAACTATTTGTTAATTTTGGATATTAAATAGAACGGGCTATTGACAATTCTTCATTCCATGTTACATTTTTTCAAGCTGAAAATTTCACCACAGACCATTTCATTGGATTACGACAACCCAGGAAATACAATAATCTTTGTTCTTTTTCGATGAGAATTACAGAAAAATGATTTTCTTCATGTTTGATCTTTTCTATTTTACTAAGGAAAATGGAGTACAAGAAGCAAAATATGAAAAATTTAAGTACTAATAGTTTTTCATGTATAAAAATATCAGAGACATAAGAAATTTTAGATGTTTAAATTACAGTTAAAATCAAACTCATATTTGCCTTCTATGTGCAAGACAATTATTGTGTGATGGAAGAAAATTTTAATTTCCTACCATACATACAAATTAAAAAGTTATTAGTAAATAACGAATTAAACAACTCTGTCGTTCTGACAAGTTCATTCATTAGACGATAAATATGAATCAAATAGGACATTTCACAGCAATTAAGGAATCTTACGATCATATATGAAAAATGTTATTGCACTTAGTGTCTCTCGTTCTTCTATAATCTATCAATGCTTAACAAATATACATAATATATCATATAAAATAAATCCTAAAACCCCTTTTATGTGAACATATATAAAATAAAGTTCTTGACTTAGTATTAGTTTTAGCAGCATTAGGGTTTTAATCATTTTGACTCCATAATCAGCAGTTGCAGTCAAAATTTTCCCTCTTCAAGTTGAATGTTGAAACTTGAAAGTGGTGCATAGGGTCATTACCAGGCATAACAAGACCTGTTATCTGACCCAGCCCACAAAACCTCATTTCTTAATAAATCAGTTCTTTTTTTTGAATGAGATTCTCTGCTTCTGATTGGTCTCCTGGTTTTGAGTTTATTTACAAGACTTGTTAAGAGTCAACCATTGTCATTTTCTTCTGGGTTTCTAAATTACATTATTTGTTGCCAACTATTATTTTTCTACTTTTATTTTTATCTCTTTCGGGTTAGGATTTCCTTATGAGGCATAAACACAAGTAGGTTTTTCAACGATTTTGTATAGAACACATGGAACATGACAGGCTTAAGTTCAACTTTAAGTTTGTTATGTTTGTTAAAGTTGCAATAATTTGATTCTATAGTAGGTGAGTAGGTTTGGTTTGGTAAGGATCCATAATTAAATTTATATTTGAAATGAGTGGATATTAATTTTTTTTAAAAGTAAATGACGCACATTAATTGAATATTTATTTCTGTACTTTATGTAAATTTAAATTTCCGTGGTTTCATCAACTCTTTTTAGATTTTTGAATCTATATTAGAATCTTGGAAAAATAAATAGAGCTGAAGCTTATTTCAAATTTATATCATAATATAATCAATTAGGATAAACTCCAACTCATTGATATTCGTAACTAAATCAAATTTCCTAAATTCCACTTCTCCCACACCTCACACTCAAACAACCAAATTTGTTACCTAATTCAGATTCCCCGATCTCATATTTTTCCTTTATAAATATTCAATATACAAAATAAAAATTCCCAATAAATTTCGCCAAAAGCAACCTATCCCGAAATAACTGCCCTCGATTTCAGCTCAAATAGAACAACACTGTACAAACGGAACCGGAGGAAAAGGCTAGTGTCAAAACTACGATCTTGGTGGGCGTTGAAATGTATCGTCATCATGAGTCATTACACACACAAGACAAATCTATAATGGTGTGAACTGTACAAATTTACAACTCGTGAGAGAGTACAAATGCCGCGGGGAAGTCACCAATCACTTCCCTTTTCCCCTCCGATTTTTCTTCCATTTTCTGCCCTCAATTTTCTATCTTTTCATTGTCAAGCTGCCCAAGTCCGAAGCAAAAAGAAATAATACTAAGCAGTAAGCATTCACCAAGACAACACCTCATCTTCATATTACTATTTTATTGATGGTTTGTAAGGTATATAAGCACGTAGGAATGTACTTATAATATATATACAAATGAAGTTCATCACGTAAGCCCACAATGTTCTCTTTTCATTCTATTCTATAGAACTTCTTCAGGTGTGATTCTTCTTTTTCTTTCTTCCTTTCTTTATTTTTTTTGAATTTGTGGGTGGTTTAAGTTTGTTAATTTCTTATCTGGGCTATGATTATCCGTGGTGCTGCGGTTGGAGGGGAGTTGGTTGATTGGATTACAGGAGAGACGTGATTAAAGATTGGATTTTTATGTCAAAACGAGTAAGCATGGTAATGGGTTTTTCGGCTTGTTTTGGTGCATTTGATTCCTGCAGAGAGAAGACTGCAACAGAAACCGAAGGTAAGTAGGCTAATTATAGTATGTATGATCAATTCTTTTTGTGCTGCCAAGAGTTTGTGTTCTGTTTTCTTTTTACCTTTTTATTTCTTTGTTGCTTTTTTGGTAATGGCAGTATTTGTTATAAAAGTTGTTCCTTTAGAATGAATATATTACCAATATCTTTTGTGGGCAAAGCTGGTGAAACCCTCAAAAGATTTGCCCTTTTATTGCATAGTAGTATCAAAACGAGTAATTGCATCACAAATGGAGTAAAAAGAATAAAGGGGAAATATTAGGGTGATAGATGGCTTATTGAATCGTGACATTCGGTTCTTAATAGAAATGATAATATGTGGGAAGGTGTAATTGGTCCCTTGAGTATCTAAGTTGACCAATGTTATTCTAACAGGTTGCTATGAATTGTAACTGGTTTTGACTCTTGAAAGACAACATTGACATTTGAAGTGAGTTCAATCCCCCTTGAGTCTAATTCTGTCAGAGCTTCATTAGTTTAGGACAAGAAAGTCAGGAGTGAATCTTGCCTTTATACAATATCTGGCTCAGCTAATTTGTGCGTTTGATAAAAAAGACAAGGTTCCATGCTATGTAACTGGAGCAGATCGGGAATTTACAGTTAACTTTAGGATTACTCAACTTGTCAATCTGGGAGGTTTTATTGCTGACATCCCAATCTATGATCTGGAACTGACTGAATTGAAGCATTGATACCAATTAAGGAAGTAGGTCTTATCAAAAAATGCTTGATTAGGGTGAGAGAACCCTGCTGAGGAAGAAGGTGTCTTTTGCTCGGAAAGTGGGTTAGTTGACATGGATAAACATAGGCCGCAAGTAAAGCAACCCATTTTTCATGCATAGTTTGCTGGTTGCATTCACGAACCTTTCTCAACTCACGACTTCACCATGAAAAGGATATATAGTCCTATGCTAAATCTAATTAACCTGAAATGGAGTAGTACAGGATCATTATACTGTTCCTTGACGATCTTAACTGAATACTCTGGTACTCTGTTTATATCTTACCATAGGGATCAGAAATTTGATTATGATCAAACATGTTAAGCAAAACTTGGCCTTGCATCACTTGTCATTCATCTATCCACCAGCCCACTATTATTGCAAAGTTTGCAAAATTGGAACAGCTTTTTACATCTAACCGTTGGCATGGTTTCCTACTCATCCTCTTCTTAGCCCGCACCTGCTACTAACCCCAAGCTTCTCAAGTCATTTTTAAGTTAGAAGAGTGTAATCGTGCAGTGGTAGTCTGACGGACCCACATTTTGATTATTCTGCGTTGCCTTGTGGATACACATGACAAGCCATATGCCGCATACCCTTTTAAGTCTCCAAGACATTACATAAATTCTTGTATTGAATGTTCTCTTTTTTTAGTATATGTCGAATATTGTAGAGCCTCCTGACATTAGTTTGCTAATTATATGGATAAAATATCATATTCCCATATCCAGTATCTAATTTCGTGTTTTTACCTAGTCTCATGCTCCTATGATTTGACAATATACATATGTGACACTCTAATGGACACCAAGATGTGAAACTCCTATTGTGTTGAGCAATGTAGGAGTTCTTTTAGAAATAAATCCTGCTAGATTCTCCATTCTTTCCTGTCCATGTGGCTGCATGATGGATTTCTTGATCTCAATTCGCTAAATGTGATTTACATTTCTATCAAATGTCCATGTGAGTGAGTATAAGTAGAGAAAGTTTTCCTCCCCCAATTAGTACATATAAATGGCAGAAGTTACCCATAGTAGCTATGATATATGCTAATAATGGCACTATCATAATTGTTTTAGTCCTGCTTATATCAGTGTAATTCTTCAATTCCATTTGATGTCAGTCCAAGTGTTTGTTTACATTTTCTATTCATTTGGTGGCTTCTGCATGGTCAGGCATTGCTACAAACAATGTTAGGCTCTTTTCGTATCATTCTTTGCGATCAGCTACGAGGCTTTTTCATCCTTCGAACAGAATTGGCAGAGGTGGTTTTGGCATAGTCTACAAGGTGAGTTTGAAGTCAATAATTTATAACTAATAAGGTTTGTAGTTGCTTTAAATTCCCCAACTTGATGTGAGTTCAGGTACAGAAGCTTGTACTTGCATTTACAGCCTTTTTTCCCTATATATAACTTTTTCTCTTATATGTCTTATGTTTACCCCATGTCACTTTACACAATTGCAGGGAGTTTTGAGGGATGGAACTCAAGTTGCCGTCAAGTCTCTTTCTGCTGAATCTAAGCAAGGGACTGACGAATTCTTGACGGAGATTAATATGATATCAAATATCCAACATCCCAACCTCGTTCAGCTGATTGGTTGTTGCATTGAGGGAAATAATAGAATATTGGTGTATGAATATTTGGAGAACAACAGCCTCGCCAGTGCCTTACTTGGTAAAAAACAGTACTTTGGATAATTTGAATAGAAGCTATATATTCTGCAATACAAGTTGATAGAGTAGGTTGTTTGAGGGACAAGGCAATTTACCACTGGATTGTTAATGAAGAGTTAATTTGGGAGGGAGGGGTAGAAAAATTGGCATAGTGAAGATTAAGCTAATTTCCTCATGTGACTGTGGAATCATAGTTTGACACCTAGAGGTCATTAGCTAAAAAAAGTTCAATAAATATTTAGCTATATATTTCTTGAAGAAAAATATTGGTAATGTTTCTACTAACATAATACAAACTGTTCTTTTCAGTCTCAAACGGTAAACGTGTTGAATTGGATTGGTCCAAGAGGGCTGCAATATGTATGGGTACAGCTTCTGGCCTTGCATTTCTTCATGAGGATGCTGAACCACGCATTGTCCATCGAGATATAAAGGCCAGCAATGTGCTTCTTGATGAGAATTTCCTCCCCAAAATTGGAGACTTTGGATTGGCAAAACTATTTCCTGATAATGTCACCCATGTTAGCACACGAGTAGCAGGAACAGTGTAAGTGCAAGTTTCCATTACATTTCTCTACCTTAAATCTTTTTTATTCTCAATTAGTTGCTTGTAAAAATTCTAGAAATTTTGTATTGAGTAATATGGAAGGCGGGATTAGAGGACGGAAATTGAATGTTATAGTTGGGTTTGTCAATCATCATTAATATTGGTCCCTTCCCCCTAAAACCCCCACAAGGAAAACTAGACCAATATTATGTATTACAGTTTCCTTTGTTTCTCATGATTCTTTGTTTTTCCTCTGATTCACTGCAGGGGATATCTAGCTCCAGAATATGCTCTGTTGGGGCAACTCACTAAGAAGGCGGATGTATATAGTTTTGGGGTACTCTTACTCGAAATGATAAGTGGAAAAAGTAGTAGTAAGGCTGCTTTTGGAGAGGATTTCTTGGTTCTGCTTGAATGGGTAGGTTTCATAATATGTCTTTTGTTTGGCCATGCATCATTTACAGTCCATTTCTTCTAATAAACTGAAATGTCAAAAGAAAATTAACGTAACGCTATCATGTGTTGAGCTAATAGTCGTTTCTCTATTAATAAAGCTGCTAATTTAGGAGTTGATACTCATAATTTTTATATGGATTAAATCATTAAGAAATCAGATATCCTTGGATGGGGGCATTTTAGCATGATACCACTGTATATTCTTTGCTCAGTTAACTCCTAATGTTTTTTTTACATTTTGCGCTTAAAAATCTGATTTGTAAATATTGCTGCAGACTTGGAAACTGTTCAACGAAGGTAGACTTCTAGAGATTGTTGATCCAGATTTGAGGGACTATCCGAAGGATGAAATAATGCGCTTCACGAAAGTTGCACTATTTTGCACCCAAGCAGCTACTCAGCAAAGACCGGAAATGAAACAAGTGGTGAAGATGCTCTCAACAGATGTTACTCTTAATGAGAACTTACTATCAGAGCCTGGATTGTATAGACCACAAAATTCGCGTAAATCAAGAGGTGGTAGTTTGCAGATTTCGTCTCACTCAGACAAAGGCAAACAATCAACTAGTCCTTTTATGACTTCAACCCAGTTAGATAAAGCTCACACTAGTACACAGATGCTTCCCAGATGACACTACAATTTCAAATTATATCCAATGTAGTCCCCATATCTAATTATATTCATTTTTAGTCCACTGCATATCTATAATTTTTGTTTTTTTTCTTCTTGTATTTACCTTTCCCTCAGTATTAGTTGACATATCAATATCTTGATAAACAGCCCAATTGTAGATATAGTTTGGACAGAACTTGAGGGAAATGCCATTGGTATGAGATTGGCATATGAATTATTGGCATCACTTTTGCACAATTTACTTTTATCAATTGTTAGTTCCACCTGAGAAATTCTATATCTAAAATATACAGCAGTGTTCTCGTTGTTTTTCGTTTTGGATGGAGCTGAGTCAAACTCTATATGTGCTATTTATTGAGAAGACCCTATGTCGCAGCCAGCAGAAGGGGTTACAACCTTTAATTGGAGATAGTTATAGAGGCTAATTGTATCAAGGAAAATACCCCTCAATAATCTTAAGTGGAATGTTTAAACAAAAAGAGCTCCACCACCAGACCATAAGCTTCAGGAATGAAATACCACCACCCCACCCCCACCACCCCCAAAAAGAAAAGGAAAAAATGATGAGTGACAAATAAATAAACAGAAGAACGATATTAAGAACATTACATAGGAATAATTATCCCAAGAAGCAAGAGGAACGAACAACAAAGGGCCTAAGGTAACAGAAAATAACACAGGAAACAGACCTTTAATCACATTCATATCAAACCAAGACATGTTATAGAACACTAGTACACTATCATCCAAGTTCAAAGACTACACTCAAAAAGCAACATCAATTTACACACTTTGGTACAGCAACTTCACTTTGCAACAGCAGATACAGATTGATTCTCAGAAGTAGTTGGAAGCTTAGCAGAAATGGAGGCAGATGCAGTAGGAGGGGTTGTCTCTTGAGTTTTAGCATCTTTTCCAGGTTCATGTGGAGGAGGAATCATGTGACTGGGTGTTTTGTGTTTGAGCTTCACAAGAATTTGACGCATACGGGAGAGATCAGTTGGCTTGCCTGGCTTGGGGCCTTGAATCACGATAATGGAAGGCTTATTTTCCTTATCCTTCTTGCCCTTCTTTTCAATAACTGGAACTTCTTTTGGTATAAGTTCAGCAATTGCCTTCCAGTAACTTTTATCAGCCTCAGAGTGGAATTTCTCTCTGCTCTCTAGAAACAACTGCAATCCGCAATCAAAATGCATAATTAGCCTATGAATAACACACTTTAGGTAATACTAATAGCAATATTTGGATTTGGGTGAGGAAAACATTAATGAAAATTAATTTCTTTGTGATTTTATGCCATGCTTGGACTTTGGACTTCAGTGAGAGAGACCTCTAAAGAGAACCTTTTTCTTCATTGGGTTTTCAAACAATATTGGAGAAAACAAAGAAATACTTGTACAAAGGTATTATAAAAGACATTTATCGTTTCATATATCTATTTCATTTCTTTTTCCATTATTTCTCATGTCTTTCAAAAAGTTATTGAAACCGACACTTAATTAGTCCAAAAGGAAAACACAATGAAATTTAATTTTGGATTCTTTTTGCTACTCCTTATCATTTCCCTTCTCTAAATTGTAAATCAGAAGGAAAAGCTTCATAAACATAACCATGAGACACAAATGTTGATTTATACATTCATTGCATTTATTTCCTCATTATTCACAAACACTTGAATTTTTTTAAAAATTATACATATTTTAGTTAAAAAGAAAAATACAGAGAAATTGATTTTCATCAATTTTTTGTTTTTCCTTTTCACTTTCCTTCTTAAATCTTCATACAGAATGTAAATCACCCACCCTGTATCATTTAGTAGTACAAAAAATTGATTTCAAGTTCTTGAATCAGAAATAGAAACAATGAATATTCAAGTTTAAATAGATTTCTAAAGACTCATAATTCGATGCCACCACAGAATCAAATTAATTTGAAACATATCATACAAATTGCATGAAGATTTAGCCTAACCTTTTCCTTTTCTCTGTTGACAGCTCTGCTATTCTCACACCTAATCTTCCATTTCTTGTAGTACTCTGCTTTGTATTCATCAGCTTCCTCAATTATTTCCTTCAACATCTCCTTCTCCCTCCTCTCCTTCTCCTCCAGGCGAATAGCGTTTTGCCTGAAACATTTTCACCACAAACATTGTCTACACGGTATATGTTCAAAGATGTGTTACCAGTGCAAGAAATTTTTTTATTATTACAGCAGGTATCACGATAAAGCAGAAATCACAGCTCAAAACGCCAATAATAATATGTCAATCAACATGAAAAATCTTCCAACAATTAATTAATTTTTCAGCTCCATAAAAAAGTATATTTAAATTTAGTAAAAGCTTCATCACGAATGACACTGTTAGCATTAAGCATCTCTAAAGATTTTAATTTCTTTGTTTTTTCATTTCGATTACTACATCTCTAATAAAATTTTATAATACTACTACGTCGTCTTGCTGATCAAACACCAAAAACACACAGACGCGTGGAAACACACTTACAAGTGAACACGCATGCAGTGACGTATGCACACAAGCGTTTTTCGAACTAACCTTCTCCACTCTCTGAGAGCGAAACCCTCCTCCGCCTCCACCGCCTCCATCTCAGCCGGAGGAGGCAGAATCGGTCCGTTACCGGCGTACTCACCGCCTTCAGATATCACCTCAGTCGGAGACAGAGGTTCCACATCATCGCCGCCATAAGGCGACAAGTCCTCCTCAAAGCCTCCTTCCTTCGTCGACTCGCCTTCAGCGTACTTGGGAAACGACTCGAAACGCGCCGAGTCAAAGCGCTGCGAGGAGAGCCGAGCTGAGTCTTCACCGAACGAGCCGGTAAAGTCTGATGACATGATTCCCTCTCTTTCGATTCCTCCGACGACTCGGATTGATTGTCTCTTCGTTTTGGTAGAAGAAATTCAATTCAATTGATGTAAGCTTTCGAGCGCTAGTTACATACGACAAGGCTTAGTTGTTAAAGTAGTACGTGTGCTATTCTGCTTATACGTCGTTGCAGAAAGGATAAAGTCTGAAGTACTTTAAGTCGATTTAAGTATCTTGCACTAAAATAACCAGTAATTTTTTGACATGTCCGATGTTTAAGTTGCATTCAATGTACGCGAGTATCGTGGCGGCCTTGCCAACTGGGACCTTTTGTTTAATTGTTTTATTTTCATGGAAAATTTATGAATTTTTATTTTTGTATTGATTTATATGTAAAAATTGAAAATAGTTTTGGATATATTGTAGAATGTTAGTTTTATTGAAAATAATAATAATAATATTTTAATATAAGAGTAATAATTTAATGAGTCATATTATTATTTTTTTATGTATCATCACTTAAATTATATTAAATTGAAAATTTATTATTTTATTTCTTATGAGTTCCATTATACAAAGATAAATTATTATTTAATGAATTAATAAATTTTAAATATCTTAAATTAAATGTCACATTAAATATTAATAATTTGAGTCTCATTTTAAGTAAATAAATGTTTAGGTTTGAATTGAGATAAAAATGGCAATAGTCCGGGCGGATTATTATTATTATAATTTGATTTGTAGAGATTTTGCGTTTTCTTAAACCCATCTCCCCTTGAAATTGCCCATTTTAATTTTTTTAATTTTATATAACATATTATACATGTATTTATGTAATATTTTTAATTATATATATATATATTTAAAAAAATATTTAGCATATTATTTTTTTAATATTTTAAAATAATAAAATGAGTTTAATGAGTCTGATGACTCTAATTCATCAGTTTGAATCCGAGCCCTAAAAAAATATAAATATATTAGATCTTAAATTTGACCAAATTCACCATATTGTCATATCGAGCATTATAGATATGAAAATGAGAAAAATTATGGCTTTGATTTTTTTTTTTTCATTCTTGCATTTTTATATTCGAAAACGAAAACGCATTTGTCACTTGTATTTTTTTTAAATGATATTTACATTTCCCAAAATATTAATCATTTATTATAATATTTAAATAATTTTATATCATATACACCCTTACTAATTTAATAAAATAATATTAACAAAATATTTATAATTAAAATGTTTCAAACTATCTACAACAAACAACATCAATAAGACTTTTACAGTGAAAAATATATCCAAAATATACATCATTTTTTTTGAACAAAATATCTAAACACATTTTCATTATTATACATTTTCCTATCTTACTACTAAAATACATTCTCTTAAAATAATTTTTCCACAATAATAAAAAATAGCACCCAATAAAACCTATATTTTTGTTGAAAATGAATCCAAACAAATATTATTTCAACTTATTGAATAGTACAAAACTGAAAATTGACTTTGGAAATGAAAACAGGGTTGGGTTCCTTGCTCGATAATGTGTAAGGTTAGTGCTTCAATAATTTTTAAATTAGAAAATTTAGTCTTTTTAATCTAAGTGAATATCCAAAAAAACAAAGATAGCTTTAAGATGACAATCATATTTTTATTACAATTAATAATTAACTAGTCAAGAAACCACTATCGAAAATAAAGTGATTATTATTATTATTATTGTCGTTGTTATTATTATTGTTGTTATTTATGATTAATTATTATGAAAGTTTGGTCGTGCAATTTTACAATGAATTAATTTTTTGGCTATCTAATTAATGCATATTGCTTGTATTATTTTTTAAATTAAGTTTTCTTAGAAAAATATATAGTTTTTCATTTTTTTTATTCAAAATATAGTACAATCGTGAAGCGTAACTTAGAGCTCATATTCAATAGAGCTCATATTCAATAGGAATGGTTTCATATCATTATAGAATACCATGTATAATTGTGGGGGCAAATTTATTATTTTGCTCATTAGTCAAAGTTTATTCGGAGATGTGAATGTGGGCTACATTTTGAAGAACACGGGGGCTATGTTTGCTTGTGATACAGGGAATAAGATTGTATTTGGAAGTTCATTCTTCCAAAATAAATTTATTTTTTTAATAAATAAAATACGACTTATTATCTAATAATATTATTATGTTATTTGATTATTATATTATTATAATTATGTATTATTATTTTTACATTCAAAAATAAAATACATTATTTTTGTTGATATGACACTGCTAATCAAATAAAAACTTACATAACAAGATTGATATAATGCAAATTATTCTCTCACAAAACACAAAGAATCATTAATTTAATTCCTAAATTCGTCTCCCAAAATGCTTTCCCCAAAACATTGAAACACAATCAAACATTGCCAAAGTTTATTAGCGTATTTCCAAAAATATATATTGAGGGTTATGTTGCAATTTTTAAACCACCAGTGGAGCATAATAAAGTTTGATTACATAGGTACTTTTGCAGTTTTTCACAAAAAATATGATAATATTCATACTGTAATATATATCAGTATTTAAATGATAGATAAAATATCTTATTTTATAAAAAAAAATTATTTATCCATAATTTATACATTGTGCACGAATTGTAACATTTCAAAATACATATGATTAACCAGAAAAAACACAGAGCCTCAATGTCAATAACATTTCCAGAAGAATCGAGAAGGACACAAATAGCCTGCTATGGGTGCCCTCCGGATTGACAGGGAAGGGGAGTCCCACAAAAACTGTTGTCTTAGTTTGACTCACAATAACATTTATATATGATTAAAAAAAAAATAAATATTTTTACATTTTTTAACTATAAAATATGGATTAAGAGTTAATTAATAGAGGCTGTATGTTCTAGAATTTTTTTGAATTTTGTTTTAGAAAAATAGAACTTAATTTATAATATTACATAAAGAAAATATATGTAAGTAATGGATTTGAGATTTAAGGAAGTACAATCATTTGTGGACTTCATACACTGATGATGCACTTTCGTTAGACCATGGGCATAACCATGTTTATTAGCTAAATATCAAAATGATATTAATAACATTATCAACTTGAGGTGATCGTGATTTTAAATGTCTGAAGATCAAGTTTCTTCTCCTACATTGTCTATACTCAAACCTGGTAGACACTTTTCCTAGAACTACAGAACAAGTTTGGTTTGACACTTCACAAGAAACATTCTTTAAGTAAATATATGCAAGTAATTGTTTGTTTTTTTTTTTTTTGGTTTCATATTAAGCTAAGACTTAGAAAGAAAAATAACAACTTAGGTCTGAATCCACGATTTTGAGATGAAAAGTGAAAAAACAAAACAAATTAGTGAAATCAAAATATAAAAAAGTTAATTAGAAGCAAAACAAGTATTAATTAAAAAAGATAACATGATATAGTTGGATACATGATAAAATAAGCAAAATGATGTGTAAATTAACAAATATATCTCATAAATTTGTTTGACAATATTTATCTTCATTGTTTTTTTCAATGAAGTAAAACATTTTAAAAAATATATTTTTAATGGTATTGAGTAAATATGAGACTCAAATCCACTCATCTCATTAGTTACATTTGATTCAGTTAAAATTCTCAATTGTAATTGATATTTTATTTTTTATTACGATGCCACTAATATACATTAATTGTAATTCATATACTTTATGTGCATTAATAATATGATAGAATATAATTATAATTGAAAATTAAATGGTTCTGATTATTTATATTTTTACTTATATTTTGATATTACTATTTTGTAGAAAGGAATTTTTTTATATTTTTCAATCAATGTCTTAATTAGTTGTCACTCCACAACCATTTAAATTACAATGGGTGTTTGGTAGTTCTAACTTCTCATTTTTCCTTTTTTGTCTTTTCTCACATTTTCTCGCTCCCTTTCCCATTTCTTTTTATATTTTTGCAAGGTAATTTTGGTACTCTAAATATTATACTTCCTCATTTATCATATTTTCTCTATTTTATGATTCATAAAATTCGAATAAATAGTTTAGAAATAAGCCCTGTTATATATTATACGAAATACACAAATATTTGAAATTATAACTTGAAAATTTAAGCTAGGTATGCAAAGTTGCTATAATACTACATCGAAATCAACGGACACAATCACACCACCTCATCGGACGCCACGCGTACTATATCGTCTCCCATCCCCTTGCTCAAAGCATGACCTCCCAACTTTCCCACCTTTACCCAGAAATACTCCGTACGGACAAAATGTGGCATAACCGTAATTTCTACCAAAACCAGGTCAATTTACGTAACGGGTCCCTCCCACACTTCTATATAAAGCCACCACACCCCGTTGTTTAAAACCGCTGCTTGAGGAGGGAGTAAGAGAGAGTCTCTAGAGGGAGAGAGAGAGAGGAAAAAAAAAAAAAAACATTAGAAGTGAGAGAAGGTGAGTGCAAAAATCATGCAGGGTGAGAGTAATTTTCCTCCCAATAATTTCCCTAATTATTATTGTCCTCTGCAGAATTGGCATAATTTATTCTGTTTTTTCGTTTTTTTTTTTTTTTTTTGAGAAAACAATGAGTCGATTAGGGTTTAAATCCGTGGTTTATCACGGGGATGTGTATTTAGGGGAACTGGAACAGTACCAGTGAAGGATGGGAATTTCCAATTCCCGAATAATGAGATTCGGATTCACCACATCTCCCCAAACAGCGAGAGATGCCATCCTCTCTCTGTTCTGCAGACGATTTCTTATGCCTCTGTTCGTTGCAAGCTTGAGCCTGGCTCAAACAGCAATTTAAATTCCAATACTGAGCAGTCTCCCTTGATCAATCTCCACGCCTCTTGCTTCTACGAGCTTAAGGTTTCGCATTTCGGTCCTCCATTTTATTTTTATCAGTAAACGGTGCATTGCTTTTGATTTCAAATATATTTTTCTCATTTGATTTTTTTGGGTTTGCATTGGTTGCAATTGCTTTGGGAATGATACTGAGAGTGATAGTTATTAGATTTGCCTGGTACTTTAATTTGTGTCTACATTGATAATATAAGTTGGACAAAAATGTCCAATAACGTGTATCTCTATACTCAGAATGATGTTTGGAAATTGCTTAGATTCTATTAGACACGCACATAGGCACACTCAGATGTGAACATATCTGCAATTTATATTGTTTTAGTAATTAGGTATGTCAGTGCCGATAATCTATATAAATTTGTCTGACTGATACTTTTGTAACTTCTGTTTACTTTATGTAGACGGCAGTTGTGTTGCTTGGTAATGAGGAAGTTCATTTAGTGGCAATGCCTAGCAAGCAGAAGAAATTTCCATGTTTTTGGTGCTACTCAGTGCCATGTGGTTTGTACAATGCGTGTTTATGGATGTTGAATACACGCTGTTTAGCAATTGTGTTTGATCTTGATGAAACTCTCATTGTTGCCAACACAATGAAGTCATTTGAAGATAGAATCGAGGCTTTGATGGGTTGGATTGCCCGTGAGACTGACCCTATTCGGGAATCTGGGATGACGGCGGAAATGAAGAGATACGTTGAGGACCGGGCATTATTGAAGCAGTATGCAGAGACTGACTGTGTTGTGGATGTTGGGAAAGTGTATAAGGTTCAGCAGGAGGAAGTCCCTCTGCTATCTGATGGGAATCATCGTGTTGTTCGGCCTGTAGTAAGGTTGCCTGAGAAAAATATTGTTCTTACACGCATTAATCCTGAGGTTAGAAGACACTGTTGGAGCTGTTTCTGTACTCAATTTTTTTTTTGTTATAAGTTGGTATTCTCCATTTTTAGTTGATACTGCAGATATTCCAACTTGTGAATTGTGATTGCCAATATTTTCAACAGTCACAATATTTTCAATTGTAACGCACTATTTACCTTTATGTAGTTTTGAATTGCACATATAATGTATTCACAACCCACTCAGAATCACCCGCATATTTTTTAAGACTAAAATTTATTGTTAAAGAATTTGGCTAATGACTGCATTTATCTTGTAATGGCTAGTTTGATTAGTCTTCTTGGTTTCTTATTGTGGATGTTCTCTTGTGCAGAATCGTGATACCAGTGTGTTAGTCAGGTTACGACCTGCTTGGGAAGATTTGAAAAATTATTTAACTGCAAAAGGCCGGAAAAGATTTGAAGTTTATGTTTGTACCATGGCTGAAAGAGATTATGCACTGGAAATGTGGAGGCTGCTTGATCCGGAAGCACACTTGATTAGCTCAAAGCAACTACTGGACCGTGTTGTATGCGTCAAGTCAGGTGAGCTCCATGTTCTTGAGGCATTCTTTTTTGTATACTATAAGTAATTTAAGGTCCTTTAAGTTATTTTAATTAATTATTAGAGCATGTTGGAGTTGGAAAATATTATTCCATTAGTACTTCTGCACTAATAAGCATAAGTTCGTTTTTGGGCGATATTGCATGATCTTTTTAATTTTCTTTGGGAGTAAGTAGTTTAAAAAATTCATCACTTATCTTTAACTCTTTCAGATGTTTCTCTGTATGAGTGCTCCATTTGATCCTTATGAATTCGATTTCATCCTTTGTTATTCTTTTACTCCCCATTTGATTAAACTTTTTAGGGGAACTTTCTGTTAGGGGCTAGGAAATCTTTGTTCAGTGTCTTCCAGGATGGCAATTGTCATCCAAAAATGGCAATGGTAATAGATGATCGTTTAAAGGTGTGGGAAGACAAGGATCAGCCTCGTGTTCACGTAGTTCCTGCATTCACTCCATATTATGCTCCACAGGCTGAGGTACCACATTTTGTTTTTTAAGATGCTTTTAATCACTCAACACTTGACGGGACAAGATTGATGAAAAAATATTTTCTCATCTAGATTGCGAATGCTGTTCCTGTCCTTTGTGTAGCGAGAAATGTGGCATGCAATGTCAGAGGCGGTTTTTTCAAGTGAGTTGAATTATCATTATTCTTGTAAAGATCTTGGTCAGTAGATATGTATTGATTTAGTCCTTTGCATTGATGTTTTGTGGCATCTCTGGTATTTATTCTTTAACAATCAGAGAGTTCGATGAAAATCTACTACGAAGAATATCTGACATTTTCTACGAAGATGAGGTTGTGAACTTACCTTGTGCACCCGATGTGAGCAACTACTTGATGTCAGAGGTATACAAATATAATTTTTGTCTTCAATCTACTGTGGAAATTCATTATTAATGTTCATGTAACTTTGTCAGGATGCTAGTTTTGTACCAAATGGAAATCCAAATGTCCCAATTGTTGAGGGAATGAATGGACCTGAAGTTGCACAAAGATTGCACTCTCTGGTAGTTTCTAGCAACTGCTCATTATTTTTTTATATATAATTCCTCTCTACTTGAGAAAACATGAAAACGCACTCTTAGTTTGTGTTTAGTTTGTCTTCATCCATTCACTTGCACTTGTTAATGATCTTTGTCCATATTATGCTATCCTATACTGTCCAGGAAGAGAAGAATGTTGGAAATGCTGTTTCTCATCCCATGGCTAATAACCTTGAGTCAAATTCTGAAAGCTCTAAGCTCCCTGTAGTATCTGTTGCAAGTGCTACTGCTACAGCACCCACGAGAGTAGCATTACCTTCTGAAAGTAAGATTTTGTTTTGAAATCTTTTGATTCTGAGAACTGGACACATGGTGATGAGCACCATGTGTGATAGTTTGTGATATTTCCATTTAGTTTTACTGATCTTATATCCTTGGATGTTTGATATGGTTTTGGTTCTTGAAATTACCATATAACAGTTTACACTTTTGTTTTGCCAAATTATATTGCAGAACCTAGTTTGCTTGGTGATCCATTTCGAAGAGATAGCAGGTATTCAGGTTCAACTGAACTGCCTCTATTGTCTAGATTGCCTTGGCAGGCACCCCTCCTGCAACCACAAGGAGGCTGGTTAGTGGAAGAAGATACTAATAGAGGAAATTTCAGCAGCCGAGCCCCAGGAATAGTTCCAGAATGTGATTCTTCTGACAGACAGCGAGGTCGTCAGAGCTCGGTCTGTCATGGTACATCGTCTTCAGTTCCTGCAGAACTGTCACATGTATCTCTAGCAAAAAATGAAGAGGTTGCAAACATGCCATTTTTAGCTTATCTTGACATTAGACTTTCCCTCTTCTAATAGTTTTAACATGGGTAAACTTTCACTATTGTGCAGGCTAGCTCAGGGTATGACATCCAGAAACAGAGCCCTTTGCCACCAAATCAGTTTGCAGGTATATGAATTATTCATGTTTACATATTCCCACTGTTACTGGTTATCCTGGGCTTGCTTGTTTAAATTTGTGGTTTCCTGCAATGGAGATGGTATATCAATTGGTATTTGTCTGTACCAGTAAAAGGGAAATGATTGGAACAATAATGTGAACACCCTCGCAAAAATGAGAAAAAAGTATTGCAGCATCTTCTGTAACAAATTTGTAAGATTATCATGCTTGCTTTGTTCCCCTATTGGTCAACAAATATATATTTTTCCGTTAGAAGTCTTGCCACAACTCCAGATTTGAACCCATAGCAAAATAAATATGTATACAAATTTTCTGATGATCAGGAAGACCCGAAATCTTTTCGGTGGTTGTGTTAGTCACCTATACTTAAGTTTTGCTCTCTTGTTGGTGGCGATTTGAAAACAGAATCCGCAAGCCTTAACAAATCCAAAGAATTGTCACCCATTATGAACAGTGGGAATATGTTCATATTTCCCATATGAACATATCACCAGTAACAGTGGGAATATGAGCATATTTTGCCAAGATTTTTCTTTCTAATACTTGTTCATATGTACTTGCTACTTGAAGTGACTGTTTTCTGCCTTGCCTAATTCTGTTAATATTGTCTTTCTTGGTAGAGTTTGGTGTGCCTAACAATCAGTCATCCTCCAATAATAAAGAACTTAAGACTGAAAGTGATAAAATGAATCTGTTGCCATCTTTGTCCATTGGCGTGCTCCAAGAGATTGGAAGGAGATGCCGGTCAAAGGTAAATCCTGTAATTTTAGCAAGTAATGTTCTTGATCATCATTTTTCTTTTCCCTCTTTGGGTGTCATCTTATATGCGTTGCTGCTCAGGTTGAATTTAGGCCTGTTGTAGGTACCAGTGATGATTTGCAGTTCTCAGTAGAGGTTAGTACCATGAACTTTATATCACATAGTAGTTTGAAGCATATAGTTGTCATTTGAATTTCTTGTTCAAAATGACAAAAGAACTAAATACTATATTTGTAACAATATGGTTTTTATTGCCTTTATATATTGGCTTTGTCATATTTATGTTATCCATAGATTATAAAAATAGTTTAAGTGAGATAGTTATGCTCCTTTTCATATCCTACTTATGTGGGATAAGCAACTAGGAGCAAGTGGGATTGGACTTGCAATGCTCTACCTTTATGTGCATTGTTCAGGGTTGAACTTTTTAGAGTATAGATGATTATTTCATGTATTTTAATCATAGTAACAACTTTTGGGTTTGGTTATTACTAATCAAGCTATGAAATTGTAAGAGATATATGGGGATTATGTGGTCTCTCAAAAAATATCGAGTTTTATTCAAGAGATTTTCAAAAATTTGGAGAGATTTTCACTATGCTATTAATTTTAAAACCCTTTGATAATTTATTAATTCTTTTACTTGTTTTCTTTACCCGTTAAGGGCAATAATTTATTTACGAGTACATACTCTTATTTTCACTTGTTCTAAAACTTTGCTTTTGTTATCAGTTTGTAGTTTTTCACATTCCTACGCATCGAGTTGGTCTTAAAGGAGAAAATTCATAGGAATGAAAAAATTGCACCATGTTTGTATTGCATGACTCATACAAGGAAAGTTTGATCTTGACAATCCAGTATGGCTTACGTTATAGTGTATTAGAGCAATACAAACATTTTAAGCAGTTCAGATGAATTGTAAAATTGGGCTTCTATGTGAATGTCAACTGGAGGAATCAGTCTATCTACATTTATATGTTGCAAATAGATTCATCTAGCTGCTAAAACTCCGCATTGTTTTTAGTTTGTAGGTTTCAATAATTCTTATAATGATTGGAAAGCTGCTCAGCTTCCTTCTCAAGTACTTGTAGAACTCAAACTATCTGATATTTGATGAATTTTCTGTAGTGTTTGTTTGAATTACTTGGGACTTTCAGAGGCTCAATGAGCTGAATCATTGTGTAGGTTTTCTTTACTGGTGAAAAAATTGGTGTTGGAATGGGCAAGACAAGGAAAGACGCCCAGCAACAGGCTGCAGAGAATGCGCTTCATAGCTTGGCAGGTAAGACCCATCACTCTCCTTTTTATCATGTAATAAGGAATTCATGTGCACCTTATACTCGTGGTATTTAATTTTCAGCTGTATGTTTACATGACTTTGATGAGGAGACCTGTGTGAATGCTCATATAATCTCATATATAGCTTGTAGCCTTAAATTTTTCTTTGTTTTTCTGGGTATTTGTTGAAGTAGCTGTAGGGGATTTTTTTGGACACTCGCTTTTTATTTAGTCCACAAGATGCTATTTACAGTCTAGAATTCTTTTGCGTTTTAGGAACTGTTCGTTTTCTGATGACGTCTTGTCCTCTTAGTGGAAGTGACACATTTCAGGATTCCTGTTGCTTCTCGGAACAATGAATTAGACTTATTTTTAGTGAATTTTCAGTGGGATTCAATTTTGCTGTTTTATCATGTAATGTGGCTGATGATAAATGGGCTTTTATGGCCTATGTTCGTGGGTGATTCTGCCAATGTCAATTTTTTGAAGAACAGACAAGAAAAATAGCAGTAGTTATTCATGGCCAATTTTAGAATAAATTCATAAAAATTGACTTTTGACGTAATCAGTTGCTTTTAATGCTCACAATGGAACTTGGATATGTTCATGACCATAAACTCATGTTAGCATCAGGAAGACGAGAATGATTATTAGGCCCTGTTAGCCTAAAATCAGAAAATACTATTTGTAAGCATCAGACTGATGACTATTCTAACACAACTCTCATTTATGGTAACTGTCTCCAAGTTATGGTGGCAATTTTGTGTTGCTTAGAGTGCAGCATCATGCATTGAATGGATGAATTTCTTACTTTCTGAAGTCAAGTGGAGCAAATTGGTGATTAAAACCGGTGTATGTGGTAGCATAAATTTAGAGTCGCTTTATTCACACACACACACACACAAACAAACTTGCTGAGGATGAGTGGCTGAATATTTTTCCAACTGCGCATTTTAAGTTTTAAAGCATGCTTGAGATCTGTGTTTGTGTTATTATGTGTAGACCATTATGCCAGTTTTTGTGTATTGATGCTCCTCAGTCTGTTCCCTTGATTATATCACTTCATCATTATCTTTGTTTCGTCAGCTTTGGTGCATTCAATGATTGCATACATTGAAATTGCTCCATTCATTGATGTTACTGATGATGTTGTGCATTCAATAGATATTGCTACTAACTTTGGTTTGGTTATTGCAGATAATTACATATCTTGTATTGCACCTCATTCTACAGCTGTGGATAATGATTTTGATAGAAGTTTTCTAGAGAAAGAAAATGGGTTTCTCTGGGACATTGTCAAGCCTGGATCGGAAGAACCTCTAGTTAATAATGGGTTTCCCAAAAAAAATACTTCAGAAGTGGGAATTTTTGACAATACTTCCCATGGTTGATCTGATTTACTTGCTCAAAACATCTGGGATGCTTGGATAAGGACTGTGAGGATGTTTCAAGGTTAGGAGTAGTGATTGTCTTGAGATAAACAACTCTTCCTTGGAATTTGCTTGCTCCAGATTTGGGAGCAGAAAACAAGGGAAAGGTGGAGTGAGTTGCTTCATTTCTAAGCAGCTCTCTTCTTCAGTTTAGAATTCCTATTTTGGAGGTAAGAAATTTGATGGATCTGTCCCTAGTTTCCAACTGCTATCCAAGAGCTCTGTGTGTGTTCAATTCCCATCATGTAATGTCAACTCCATGTATTTTTTGTCTAAATGATTAATTTTTTACTGCTTGCGATCTTAGGAAATGTTTAGGTTATCTTTGTTTGTCTTGTAAACTTCTGTTGCCAAAGGCAGTGATTTTATGTCCAATTAATCATCCTGTAGTAGTTGTTCATTATTTGCTGTCAACTTTTGATGTTTGTTAGATATCTGTCTACAAACGTAGCTGCATTTTTATTCAGCACATGCTTTCATTATTTTCCTCTCAGATTGACTTGAATGTTTCTTTGTTTTGTCTGAAATTACCTGACAGGTTGCTGAGCTGGGACCTAAGCAGTGCTTCCTCCAATCAAGTGAATCATCAAAGCACAAAAGCATCCCAACTCTCCCAGGTAACGATCGTGATGTTTCTTCTTTTTAAATGATTCCAGGTAAAATGTAATCAAGAGTTAGTCTTTATAAATTGAAAGATGTACTTAGTCCATTGGAAGAATGAGGACAGATCATGAGATTATTTTGTATTATCAAGTCTAGAAGCAGCTAGGCTTGATTCACGAGCAGTAAGAAATTATTTTTTCCTTAATGTAGCCACCATCATTTTCTGTGGGAAAACTCAATTGTCTGATGCTTACGATAGAAGCTGTGTTGACAAATATTTGCTACCAATTACGAAATGATTGAACTAAAGCTTCGGAACAGGAATATAGTCCCATAGACATTGGTCGCTGGGCATGTTCAGTTTGAGAAACTTTCAGATGGAGCAATTTTTCATATTTTGGATTTCCTATGTCAGGCATTTTTACATCTGGATTTCGCTGAATTGGTCAGAAGGGATCAACGCTTGATGTGGCAAAAAGAGCCAATTAGCCATGCCATGTGCTATGTACTGCTCATGGATCTGACCCAAGATTTTGCCATTTCATGCAACTACTGGAACTTAGCCAAAATAATTTTCAACTCAGTAGTCATAGATGACTTTGATTTACCTTTATACAAACTATGGCTGTTTGGTTTTACTAGAAAAATGTGTGCAAAATTTTTCTCGTGTCTTTATGTTTAGGCTATCACAATCTGATCCAAACAAGTGCAATAAAGAAAGGATTGCTGCACAGTTCAAAGGACTATATCCTCATGGTGGCGTCCAGAGAATGAGCAAATTGTGATATGGAATTAGCATAATGATCGTTTATCAATCAACACTGCCTAGCAGGAATTTTGTGTAATTAGATTTTCTTTCTTCACTGGTAAATATTTTTCCCTAAAGAGGACAGCCTTCTTGTTGTAATCTCTTTTCTGTATATATATTATGGTATCTTTTTATCCAGATGTCAATTTTTCCTTCACAACTTATAAATTAACGCTCACCAGTACTCTGTTAAGTGTACATTGATTTAGCAAAAAGCAGAGGTGAAGAAGTTAGTCATTTGTCTCATTTGTAAGAGCATGTGTTCATGAGGTGCTCAATAGGAGTAGGCTTGTGATTTCTTTGGTAAACTTTTAATGATGAATTTGCACATTTCTTCAGTTACCACGGAAACCAGTTTATTCCCACATCATTTTTGGGTGCAGCTGGAAATTATACACAATTCTGAACATCATCGCCTACAAAATAGTTGACCGCAGCTGCTGATGCACCTAAACAACTGCTAAGAAACTGAGAATTTGTTGTTTCACAATCGATTCTTTTTGCAAAAGAAAATTAATACACGGCAGACCTTTCAAGGCTTGATCTTTTTGCTATTAGAATTATCAACTTTTAGTAGTCTTCATCTTCAATGAAAATCTTCCCCATTTGTTAATAGTTCCTGGTGGAAGAACGTCATATACTCGGTGGTGATATCGTTGTTATACTAGTGGTATGCTAATAGGCACTCAATCAAGTGTTCAGATCATTTACGAAAAAGGTAAAGAACATATACCTATAAAGCTATTATCAGATGCTCCGAAGATGAAAGCTACGAATAGAGAGGAAAAGAAAAGCTAATGCATGATGATGTTTCATGGACATAAGTTCACAGCGTGGTGTAACTGCAACGAGACATGGTACAGCTAAATAGCTGAAGTCCTATGATTAATATTATTCTTCTATAGCTATAGTCGAATTCCTGCAGCATACACAATAAATAAACATTTTCCCCTTCGAGATTAGAAAACTACATATAATTTATAATGGACCTCTTCTTGACCCTACTAATTAGGTCTCTGATTGCGTGCAATTGTCTCACAACAGTGCTGATTGGCATCCGATCCTTTGGTGATGACATTGAACAAGAAAGTCCAATTTTCATTACTGAAACCAAACAGTCCATTTTACTACTATCATTTTGCTGGAAGTCAGTCCTGTATGCCCCTGATATTTCTTCTGCTTCATCTATTTCTCTCTCAGTTTTTATGTCTTGTCCCTCTGCCAAGAGCAAGGATGGGTCCAAAACCTCCATGACATGTTCGGGCAAAGCCATGGCTACATTGTTGTGAATGCTTAGACCATTGTTGAACATGTCGTCCGTTGGTCTTTTGCCAGTAAATAGTTCCAATACAAGTATTCCATAACTATAAATATCACCAAGAGTGGATATTTGAGAGCTTGTACCGTACTCTGCCAGTTTTGACCAATTATTAAGATACAGCTCATGCGCACATGACAAGGGAATATGGAAACTGAAAGTATGTTGATAATAATTTTGAAAGTTATGCTTCAGACAACAAAGATTATCCAGAAAACTTATGAACTTTGTCCATTCATGTTACTAAATCATTATTTATACAGTTAATATGGTCACTGGATATACCTGGAGGGATGTAGCCAATGGAACCCTTTAACTCAACTGATACGGCCTGATTTTTCAAGGGCCTTTCTGATGCTTTGAGGAGGAACTTTGCTAATCCAAAATCGCCAACATGGGCTGTAAAATCTTCATCAAGGAGAATATTGCTGGGCTTCAAATCACAATGGATTATTGGTGTGTGGCAATAGTTGTGTAGATAATCTATTGCAGAAGCAACATCTATGGCTATGTTCAGCCTTTCGACAATATTGAAAGTCTTAGTTGGGAACGGGTTTCTTGCACCTTTACTTGGATGCAACCACTCATCTAGGCTTCCGTTGGTCATGAACTCAGAAACTAGACACTTGAATTCATTACCTTTGTGATCAACACTTGAACAAGCAGTTTTGATCTTCAGAAGGTTTCTATGCCTTATATTTTTCAAAGTTGTGCATTCATCCATGAAACTTTTGGTGGCTCCTTTCTGTTTGAGGTTAAATACTTTGACTGCCACTGGTGAACAATTCTCATCGAGGATTCCTCTATATACTGAACCAAAGCTACCTGAACCAATTAAGTTGTCTGAAGAAAATCCATTGGTTGATTTGTATATTTCTTGGTACGAGAATTGAAATCGCCAATCTTTTGGGAGGATGCTGTAATGTGCTGCTTTCTTGGCTTCCTAACTACATAATAAAGGCTTAAAGTACACATGAGGATAAGGACAATTGCTACAGAAACAGTAACAGGGATCGTAACTCTCAGGTTAAGGTTTTTCTTTAGTGACTTCTTGATAGGTTTTGAGCATACTGGGAGATGTAAGTTTGGAGCTCCTCCACAAAGCTTGTTATTTCCTGCGACGGAAATTGCACTGGCATTTGATAAAATCCCCTGATTCGACACTTCCCCCTCGAAATTATTGAATGAAAGATCAAGTTTTTTAACAAAGGGAAGCTTTCCAAAAAATTCTGGTAATTTCCCTGATAAGTTATTATGGGAAAAGTCAATCTGTTCTAAGCCTCTCAATGCTTCCAAAGACTCTGGGATTGATCCCTGAAGTAGATTACCACCCATAAGCAAGATCTCCAAACTAAGGCACCTGCTAAGGCTATTGGGAATTTCACCTGATAATTTGTTTTCAGAAACGTCCAACTCCTTGAGATTTATCAATTTGTTCACTTCAATTGGCAGAGGACCAGATAATGAATTTCGTGCCATAGATAAAACAACTGAAAGAGAAGAGAGACTCACTATCTCTTTGGGTATCGTTCCAGTCAGATTATTGCTTGAAAGGTTTAGCTCAAGTAAACTTGTGCAGTTTCCGAGCTCTGAAGGTATGCTTCCCAGGAGCCTGTTGCTGTCCAGATGGAGTATACTCAATGATGTCAAATTACCAAGTGAAAATGGAATCATCCCAGAGAGTTCATTGCCTGTCAAATGCAATTCACCAAGCTTTTGAAGCTTTCCAATGTCATGAGGTATGCTTCCTGTGTAGTAGTTCCCTTCAAGCCCAAGAAGCGTTAAATTTACCAAGTTCCCTATACCAACAGGAAGATTTCCATGCATCTGATTACCACCAAGTGTAAGTATCTTGAGACTAGTTGAAAGGTTGGCTACTGAGCTAGGTAATTGTCCACCAAAGAAATTAGCGGACAGCCCCAGGACTTCAAGGTTAGTGCAATTCGTCAAGAAAGAAAGGAAGTTCATATCACCAGTTTCTCCATTTCCAAGATTATTATTATCGAAGTTAATTCGATATAAACCTGGCAAACTTCCGAGAACTGAAGGTACTGTCCCAGTAAGACTATTTTCAGCAAAATCAACCAAGCCAAGCCTGGAAGCATTTGATAACGAAACAGGTATAAGCCCAGTGAAATTGTTAACTCCACCAGCAAATATTTCAAGATTAGGAAATCTCAGACCAACATCTGCTGGGATTTCACCGTGTAGTCGATTCTGTGTGACAGAAAAGAAGCTTATGGATGACAAATTATAAATGGATAATGGTATCACACCAGAAAACTGGTTACCGTAAACTTGAAAAATTCTCAAGCCTGGTAGGCGGCCAATTTCTGGAGGAATGCTGCCCTGGAGACTGTTGAGAGCAAGTGAAACACCAAAAAAGCCAGAAGAAAAGTTCCCAATCCAGGCAGGAAAGCCTCCTGTAAGATTGTTACTCCCCAGGCCCAGATATTGCAACTTTGAAAGCGAACTAAGGCGGCCTGGTATCTCTCCCGAAAGCTGATTACCTTCTAAGGCAAGAATCGTAAGTTCTGTGCAGTGACTGAGATTAGAAGGAATGAATCCAGCGAGCATATTGTATGTCAAATTCAGATGTTTCAGCCTAGATAGAAGACCTATTTCTTGAGGTATTCCACCCTGGAAGCCATTGTTTCTAAGGTTTATGCCGGTGAGGAAAGTGAGGTTGCCTATTGAAGGTGGTAAGGAGCCAACCAATTTTTGCGATTTCAGGTCTAGAATTGTAATCCTTCTGTTAAAGGGATCACATGTAACGCCTGTCCAGTTGCAGTAATGCTCAGAATCATCCCAGGAAGCCATGATACCAAGTGGATCCTCAGTTATTCGATTCTTGATATCGAGCAAAGCCATTAGATCAATTGGGTTTCCCCTGCTTGGATTTTGAGCAGAATCCAGAACAGAAAGCATCATTAACTGAACAAGAATTACAGGAAGAAAATCCAACTTTAACCATGCCATTGTTTTGGAAATTCAAGGTGGTTTGAGAACTAAATTCCAGTACGAATTTTATCAGTGGGAGCTAAAGCTTTTGTATTTGCAATTCTGCTGGATCAATGAAGACTCTGATGAGCGAAGATGATGGTTATTTTCAAAAGCATTAATGAGGTTTGGTAAATTGATGGAGCTATACAGCGACAGATTGGAGATATTTTTCGTCTGACAGGAATTTTCAAAGGTAAGTGTAACCCCCGCCAAGATTTTATTGTTGGACTCTTGCAACAGTATAAACCAGTTAGATAAGATATTTTATCAAACTTTTGTGCTCAAGCTAGACCATGGAGTCCATTTTTTTTTTCTTTTTTGCGTAATCCATAGTTATTTTTATCCAAACGAAACATTGGAATATATATTATGGATGCTAAATCATTTAAGAAAATAATTACATGGTTCTTAGTCATTTTCCTTTTTGCCCTTTCAATATTGGTAATATGGTCGGATCCAATTGGTATGAAATATTCTCTATTGGGATTAAATTTTCAAAAAATCAATCTCCTTAGGTTGGAGCCAATAGGGTTTTGAATCCCTAGTTGATCAGTATCAAAGCAACATCATTCATACCATAAAAATTGAGGATAAAGAAAAGCATTAAAATGAAAGCAAAAAAGTAGTATCATATGTGTTACGGTTTTGTCTTGAATTTTGTGTCAAAAAATTCTGTTCAGTCAAAGGTGCTGGCATGGCATGGTTTTCCTTAAGAGTGAAGTTCTGAATTTGCATGGCATGCACAGTGACTGGTTAAAGGCTAGTAGCATGGTGTGCTCAATCAATATTAAACCCAAAAAAAAAAAAAAAAAAAAAAAGAGGAAACTTTTAGATCTTGAATAGTAATATGTTTTAGTAGCTAGCAATTTGATGCTTAATTTCCATGTATGAATAAAAAAATAAAATACATAATTCTTTATTCAAGTCAAAAACTATTTGTGCAACCTTAGAAAATAGAGGTTGGGCCAATCGCTAAACCTAATTGGACTGAGGACCCATACAAGTTGGGCAGCCCAAAATAAAGTTGGGCTTTTGTTGACGCTTGCCACATTACTTATCTTTGTCCAAGTAATTGGACATTTTAGACGGGCACTAAAGTACTGTTTATTAGCAAAAGGACATTTCTCCGTGTTTATTGCCTCCACTTGGTACAACTAAAAGTGATTCAAATTAAAAGATTTATTATAAAAATAAAAAAATAAGTGTTTTTGAGTTGATTAATTAAACGAGAGTATTAAGTGGCGGATACAATAAAAAACATTAGGTCAACAATTGTTTTATTCATTTTATTGAGAATATGAAGCGAGTTTTTTAAAAAATTAAACTCAATTCGAATAACTTGATTAATTCTTTCATACTATTATTCAACATCTTAGAATAATTAACTTATCATTTTTATAATGAAACCAATCTTAGCACGTCCTTTCTATCGTCATTCAAATGATATTTTTATGAAATAAAATAGTGCAACTATGGATATCAAGGAGGAGAAAAAGATTAAGATAAAGGGAATTATAGAAAATTAGGGCCAAAAAGAAATAGAAGATCCAAGATATTCGGAGTTGTTTGGTTGTCTTCTTATCTGAGCTGCTTTTTAAATTTATTATAAAAAAAAAAAAAAAGGAAATGGTGAAGCTGTTAGGCAGAATTTGGCTCACTGAACCATCAAGTCGTCCCCATTCACTTTGTATCAATCAGTTAATCATCTATTGCTACTGTAGTTTTTTTTTTTTTCCCAACCTAAATAGAACCTAAATCAAAGATTGAAATGGTCAAGTCTCTTTTATTTCCTCCTTTTCATAAATGTAACTAAAGTGAAAAAATTGTGACGACGAACGTACATTTAAAAAATACTGCTAGTTATTGCTAAAATTTTTAGAAGAATGCCGTCAAAATATGTATTAGTTTATTACAAAACAACATTAAAGCTAACCATCCTTCAAAATTCAGAAATTTCTTTTCTTTCTCTCATTCTTATGCCAATGGAAATTAATAGTATATTTTATTTATTGCAAGAAATCACTTTGTTTGAATTTGGAAGCATGATTATTAAATCACTGGGGAAAAAGGCTAAACTGAAAAGATTGATTAAAAGAAAAGCATTTTTTTTGGGGGGGAGCAAATAGAAAGAATACACGCATGAATCTGATGATAGTTTCAAGTGCAATGAACTATCAAGATCGACATTAATATCCAGAAAGTGATTTCATGACAAGGGATGCTGACATTATTAATTGTGGCCAAGCTGTATCAAATTTATTAAATTACTTGCTGCCTTAATCAATATTTTCTCCAATGATTTTATAATGTAAAAAAGAATTATAAAATTAGCTTATTTGCTCCACTAACTTTCAACAACCCAAACCCCCCACCCCGTCCAAAAAAAATAAAATAATAATATAAAAAATACAAAAAAAATCTCCCAACTCCATAGAGGAAAAAAGCTGCAGTAGTTCAATAAATCAATAGGAACCTATGTAAAATCTTAGTCTGAAGATAGTATCAAGAAAATAATAATAATAATAATAATTGATGAAGAGATTATTAAATATTTGTATTCCAAATAAATTCCGCATGAAATTTTACGTAGGAAGATTATTCTTGTCCATGAGATTTTATTTCAATGATGGATGATGCCTATATTTAATCGTCATTTCTTTTATTGTAATCAACAAGAGTATTTGGATCAACGTGATAATGTTACAATCAGTCACATATAAATAGATTTTAAAAAATAATAATAAAAAGGAAAATCCTCTTTTGGAGTCTCAAGCAGTGTCTTTTTTCTTATCAAAAGTGTAGAACTTTCAACACTTCTTATTTTGTTTTTGTGTTTGAGGTCACGACTTCCTAACCCGTGACAAAGGAAAATATTTTTATTTGAAAAGTGTATTGCCATAATTGATATTAAAATATATGGAATTTCAACAACAGACGCTTATTAAGTCTATCTTGGCCTTTGGGATAAAATATTAGATAATTGTGTTAGGTTATAAATAGTAAAATAAATTTAATTACAAAATAAAGTTGAATGAAGTTGTCCATGCCTGAACTCACGTAGTGCCTATTTGAATGTTCATATTATCTATTTAAATAGATTTCGGTTTTAATAGCGCTTAGTTTTTTTTTTTTTTTTTTAAAGGTAAAGTTTAGGTCTTATTCAGTAGTATCACTCAGGAACTATCGGATGAAAGGGCAATATTTATCTTGGGGGAAACGGAATGGATAGTTAGAAACTTGCTAAATTACCTCAAAAAAATTTAATATCAGGTTCTCTTAAATTTTATTTTTTCAATTTGCATCATTTTATGAATTTTGATCAACCAAAAGAGACTACAAGTATGATCACTTATCATCTTATGTTTGATTACCATTAAATATATGGGTATTTATTTAATTCTATATTTGTTTTTCACTAAATATGACTCCTTGTAAATGTTGTTAAAATTTCTTGATACTTGAACTCACAACTTTTTAATATTGAATCTTTAACCCTCGTTAACATATAGGAACCAAAAAAGAAAAGAATATTCCAAGTCTCCCAGGCCCCATGCAACACTCAGTCACAAACAAACCATAATACTTATAGAAAAGTCTCCTATGGCCACCCAAACTGTGCATGCGTGTATGTATATGTTGAAGTCTCCTGTGGCAGCTAAAAGTCTTCCCAAAAGCCAACTCCTTGATCTAGTCTTACCCAAAGAATCACAATTCAAACAATAATTCAACTCTTCATGCAATATATTCATTTCACTATCTCAACTCTCACAAATCTTTCTGACACATACTAATCCTAATCTTTTTCCTTGTTATTCCTCCTCGGCCGCCATGAAAACTTTTCTCAATCCCTGTCCCAAATTCTTCTTATGGCAGGTCATAAAATTGATAACATTCAGTCTTTGAGAAACTGATTAGCAATTTTTAGATTTTTTGAGTACGATGTTTGATTCTTTGAGATTTACACCTGTGAAATTGAACATCTTTTCTACCATCACTTTTGCATTGATCATCTTGGTTATAATTTTCGCCGACAGTATCATATCCAATGTTTCTCTCCATTTAGATGCTTTTGATAATGGAAGCAGCCATCATAATCAGTTGCAGACTCACCAAACAGCACGAGAGCTGAAAATAACATCGGCAGATGATGATAGCGTACATTTGATACCTCCTTTAGATGTTACAACAAGTGAGGAAAGGATTTTTCAGCCTGAAAACAAGCTTAAGCCCGAAGAGTTGGGATTATTTGTTACATCTGATTTGGCTAGAAGATTTGATTCTAGAGTCGGGGAATTTTTTGGCAGCAATCAATGCAAAGTTCAGATCATCATGACATGGATTTCACCTGCGGATTCATTCGGAGAAAGGGAGTTTTTTGGGTTGGAGAGCTTATTCCAAACAAATCCCAGAAGTTGTTTGATTATCTTGTCTAGGACCATGGATTCCAGAGAGGGTCGCAAGATTTTGGAGCCTTTGATTAATCGTGGTTTTTGTGTTCAAGCAATAAGCCCTGACTTGTGGGGTTTACTCAAGAACACTCCTGCTGAGGGTTGGTTCAATGAAATCAAGAATGGAAACAAGGATCCAGGGGCAATTCCCCTGGCCCAGAACTTGTCAAATTTAATTAGGCTTGCAGCGTTATATAAGTATGGAGGTGTTTATTTGGACACTGACTTTATAGTCCTGAAAGATTTTTCAGGTTTAAGGAATTCAATTGGAGCGCAAAGCATTGATGTCAATGGGAACTGGACAAGATTGAACAATGCAGTTCTTATTTTTGACAAGAACCATCCTCTTGTTTACAAGTTCATGGAGGAATTTGCTTTAACTTTTGATGGGAATAGATGGGGTCATAATGGACCATACTTAGTATCTAGAGTGGTTGATAGGGTGGCAAAAACAGGAGAGTTCAACTTTACAGTCTTGCCACCGATGGCTTTCTATCCGGTGGATTGGACACGGGTTGCAGGATTTTTCATCCGGCCTAATGACCGGGTAAGTGCAAAATGGGTCGAAGCTAAGATCCGGCAGCTCAGCGGGTCGACTTATGGGGTGCATTTGTGGAATAGGCAGAGTAGCAGATTCAAGATTGAAGAAGGAAGCATTATAGGGAGATTGATTTCTGATCATTGTGTCATATGCAGCAGGCATAGTTCTTCAAGTTCATAATGAGCCCAAATCAGCTTAATTGGTAAAGCTTATATTAAGCTGCATAGGCTCTCCAAATGTGCAGAATGTGAATGGATATTTAGGATACAAATAAGCTCCTGGCTCGGGAAAATACAAACTTTTTTTCTCATCTTTTCCATGATTCTTTTGGTACATTTTCAGTCTGCTCTTGAGGCTTTCCTTTTTAACAATGTAAAGGCATATATATTCTTTCCTTTTTTCTTACTTCGCAATTGACCACGTTATACAATTCATATTCTTGTATTCTGGTGGTGTAAATGCTTCTTACAAATGAATCTGATAAGGAAGTGTACAATGTACTTTGTGATTTCACAACTTTTTACCCCGCATCATAATTCTCAGAGCCTAAACTTGAATTCCCCACATCGCCAAAAACTGAATCTTGGTAAACTCTTGTAAGACTTGGTTCTGATCAATTTTCGTTTGCGCGTTTTTAGCCTTATGCTATGCTGCATAAAGTCTTCACCATTAAAACTGCCCTGTGAAGACAGTAGTACCCCATCTTGACGACAAACTCCTGAGTCGAAAGCACCTCGAATTTGCTTCAGTTCTCCCCATGGATCATCGTGGATATCATCATCAGTGTCACTGCCCCACAAAAGAATAGGCTTAATGACGGGAGAAACACTATAATCCTTCAAATAATTGCCCAAACTAGTGTGCCCCATTTGGAATAATCTTCTCAACGACGTGCTCCCTTCTTTCATCAAGTCCAACAAGCTACTGCTTTTCCTTGGAGAAGTGAATGAAGAAGCTGAAGCCGCTGCAGATGAGAATGAAGAAGAAGGAGAAGATGCTGAAGAAAGATAAATGGATTTCTGGTAAGCTATAATTTGCCTTATTTTTTCTGCTTCTTTGGCTTCCATGCAAAAATGGTCCAAAATATTTTTGTCTGCTTCTTTGGCTTCCTCTTCTGTTATCTCTGATGCCATTTTTGGTCCAAAATATTCTAAGGCATGGCCTATGTATGGAAAGAAACTTATTTTTATGCGGCAAGGAAATAAATGGATGAACATGAGAGAATCTAAGAAACTTGGAACCTTAACACCACCAAAAAAATGGAGAAGCCGGCAGTAGATAATACATAATTTTATGTCAAGTTGCTTAAAGACAGTAATTAAAATAGTTTAGCAGACGATAAGGCTGTGGAGTTCATTAGCTAATTTCATTGTTTCTACGCATATTTTATAGTTGCACTTATTTGTTTCCTTGGCATGCCTATCATGATTAGTCACGATAAACTGGTGAATGATTAACGGGATATGGATCTTGATCCCTCAATTATTACAATATTTGACTACATTAAAGTCACAAAGATGGTTTTAATGCTTTTCCAAGAAGCAATTCTTTCCTAGCTTATCATTCCTTTGTTTGTTTTCTTCCCATATCTTCATTTTTTGGATGGCAAATTACCCTGTTTTGCATAATGGGACTAAGCTATATAATAAGTTATCATCCTGAAGTTGATCAATAGTTTAATGTCACAAGTATAAGATAAGGGCTATTTTTTCTCAATTGAAATGCAAATTGCTTTGTCTTCTCATTTCTTTGTTCACTTTTCCTTGCAGGAATTTCTTGTGGAGCCTTTTGTTGGACTTGAGTTCTTGGAAAGTCTAATGAAACATCGAGAACATAGATATTCACAAAGCATTTTATGAAAATATTTTGCTCCCCTTGCAATAGCATAAGCGATTCTTTAAACTGAGGATTTTTATAAGTAATGGTGAAATGTAGTAAGAACGTTTAACTTATTACATTATCTCATGCTTACACCATTTTCTGCAGTTTCTTTTCCTTTTTTTTTTTTTTTTTGGCATCTGTTTGATGAGAAAAAAGAAATACACGAGTAGTAGGCCAAATATTAAAAGATTTTATAAAATTTTAAGAAAAAAATTTCAGCCATCAAACCCAATTAAGTATTAACCGTGCTAGTCAAATTTAACAGCCAGTCATTAAATTAAAGTGCCCAAGTTAGGCAATGCAGTAGCAGTAGTATTGTGACTTCTGAGTTCTGCCCTTAACAATAATTCTGTGAAGTAACAAAGTATGGCAATTAATTAGCATTTAATTCCGGAACTAATGTCATAATTCCTAAGTTAGGCAGATTTTTAATTATTTATAGAGGTCTATTTGGGACTTGGTGGAGGGATAGGGATTAGGGATCAATTTCTTAGGACAATCTATTCCCTCAAATTGAAGAAATCAATTACCTGTTAGGACTATTCAAACCCGCGACTTTCTCACTCAATTTATAAATTTGTTTTTTTATGCCACGAAAGTTATCTTATTCCTTTGTTTTATGCTATCTTTCTTGCTAATACTTCTCCACTCCTGCTAAATAATAAGGTTTAATTTCATTTTATTGTTATAATCAAGTAATAGTAATAAAATTAATTAGTAAAATGACTATGATTTTTTTAAATAAAATATAATATATATTAAATTACAATAATTCGACTATTTATAATTTATTTAATAGTGTTACATTATACCTAAATATAACTTTTTAAATTTAACATTGTTTTTATGAAATTTTAATAATTTCATTAACAATGATAAATTTATTACTAATATTTTATGTATTTAACAAAATACTTTTTAAAAATATGTTATATATTTTTTATATTTAATATAAGTAGAAAATTTATAAGTAAAATATATTAACTAATAAAAAATATCATACGATATAAAAATTTAATAAGAACTATATTTACAAAAAATAGTTATTAAACTGTAAAAATAATAAAATTTAAAATAAATTTAATGTTATGTGATATTAATTAAGTTAAAATATTAGAATATAAATACAAGTCTATTAATGTTAGAATTTTTTAAAGTAATTTTAGCGTAAATAATTAGTAATGATAATTTGGTTAATTTTTTTTAGAGTAGTAAAGTGAAACAATAAAAGTATAATAGGGTAAAGTGAGATAAAATTAGAGTACAAAATAATAAAGTGAGATAATTAAAAATATAAAAAGGTAAAATAATACTCAACAAAAGTAGAAAGATAGTTACCCTAATTATAATCATGAATTAGATGCATGTTTATCAATTGTTTTTTTCTTTTCTTTTTAACAAAAAAAAAAAAGAGAGAGCATGTTAGATGTTCCCATCGAATGGAGGGAGGGAAGGCTTTTTGGGCTTGAGCAGGCCCACTATCCCCAAATTGAATGTTGATAGACAAAGAGTGAAGGGGGAACAGAATTGGGGTTGTCCAAGCCCACGTTTACTGGCCCATCTAAAGTGATAACCAAGCATAAAGGAACTAGAGTCATGCCCATTTTCAAGCTTAGTTCTTGTAATATAAGCCTATCACTCCTTTTAACGGCTGTAGGCCCTTTGAAATTGGTGAAATTATGTGTTATGGGAATGGGGCAATAAGTGAAGCCCCATTTATATAACGAATGTACGAATTCAATCTTGCATTTCTAAATTTAGTTGAGGCATATATTTTGGAAATCTTATGCCACTCGTTATCTAAATAAATTTGTGAGTTGTTGAATATGTATATTTTGATAACATACTAATTTTTTGAATGTTTATAAAAAATCACATTAGGAGTAGGATATTCTAAAATCGAGATACATATTTAGGAATTACTCTATTAACATGATACTTCAAGATGTGATATTTTACCAAATTCCATATCTTAAAAAAAAAAAAAAAACCTTATGTATATATATATATATATATAATATGTATTATCGCCTCAAGTCCCAATACATATGAATTGGAACATATGAATAAATTAAATTGAAAACTATATCCTGGCAGCAATAATTGTCCTAGCAAAAAAGCTATGATCCGAAATAATTGGAGTTCGTTTCTCCATATGGCAGTGAGAGAAAAAAAAAGGGAAAAAAAAAAAAAAAAGAAAGCCCAAACAAGATTCTCATACTTCTTTTCTTTATTAAAGGAACAATCTATTGCATTAATTATCATATCAACAAAGATTAATTAAGATTTTGTCCGTTGAGAATACAAGCCTACAACTTCAATAGTCAAACAAAGGGTAAAAATTATTGTCAAATGGTGGGTGGGGGGGGGGGGGGGGTGCAGCAGATACAGGATTTTTTTCTATAATTAATAGCTCTGGTATTAGCCAATAGTTAAAAGGATTGCTGCAATCTTTAATAATGATGAGTGTGATCCACCTTGCTCCAATGTCAATCAACATGGAAATCCATAGATTTGGATCTAATTTCAGTAACATGCAATTCGTTTAAAAACCAAGGTTGTCACATGCACTTCAAATTTAATAACTACTTCCAATTATGCTGTGTTGTGTTCTTATTATAATTTCTCAACTTGTTTTTCATATTCATAGTCACTCCCCACATTGAAATTACACCTTGGCATTATGGGAGATTATTATTATTATTTTTTCAAAAACAAAAGCCACCGGCAATGTTCTTGATTGATTAAGAATCTTGATCGACCTATTTTCTATCAGTATTAAATATTTTTTTAAGAAAAATAGTAAAATACAAATTAAAGATTATATTAGGGATTGAATCAATTACTTTTACACCATATACTAAATAAATATATTTAATACTAAAAAGTTTGAATTATGCAGAAGCAAAGAGATAATAATATCAATTGAATTATTATTATTTTTTTAGTTACTTTCCTAATCAAGTAATCTTTAAATCTTGACCGGCCACGGAAATTGGGAAATTAATATCTTACCTTAATATAGGAGTTACCTGTTTATCTTTTTCTTTTTTGAATGTGTTGGGAAATGCTAATTGCCAGTAGGGATTTTATTACCTAAACAATGTAAATCTTAACTTCATTTCTTACTGCGAATCAGCCGAAGTACGATGTACAAAGTGGGCAACTTTGAATGCAAGCATTTTTTATTTTATTTTTTTAATTCGTAAAAAATAATTGAATTGCAGCCCGTAAATGCGTGTGTGTGAAAGGCTGAAAGCTAGTCTTGAGGAACTTTGAAGGCACAAAACTCTTCTTTTTCTAGTCAACAACATTATTAAACAATTAAATATAAAAGAAAAAAAAAAAAAGAGTTCATATTAGTCAGCCTTTTTTTGTTAATTAATATTTTGAATTTTGTTGGGTACAATCATTTAATATTTGATGCTGATATTTGTCTTGAATCTATGTTCAGTATTGATAAATATGGTATAGCCTACTTGCTATTGATTGAATGGAATTTATGCTATGCAAGTTAGCTACCAAACAAGCAAATCAATGAGAGCCATTAATCAACGCGCATTGCAAATTTATTATGTATATGCTAAGCCTATAAATCCACATTAGGTTTGTTGTTTTATTAATGGAATTCATTTATGCTTCGATCAACAATTTTGATTTTTTAAAAAATTCTTAAAATTATATTTCGTCAGTTTGCTCTCGAAAAAATTAGTGAATTACGAACCTGATTAAGACAAGTTGCAAATACTTTTTTATGGGTGAAGAAACAGATTATTCGATCAATTTTCGTATCAAATTGGGAGATCTACTGGTGGTGGTGGTTAATTATTTGAACAAATATCAAGTTACTGTCTTTCAACTATTTTAATGGTTAGAATTATCAAAAAATTGAGTTAATTTATCAGAAAATAGTTAAAAGAGGACATATCCCATTCATATATTCTTATAAAATTAGCACTCAATTATTAAATAGTAAATGATCCAAAAGGACTCATATTGACATTCATAAATAGTAAGCAATATTATTATTAGGTTGATTGAACTTTGAAGCATAAAATCAATAGGGCAGACAAGAAATAGGTTCATGCACGTTCCCAGTTCACACGCACGAGAGGTTCAGAATATATATACGTATAGCGCACATATAGAGGAGAGAGAATGGTGGCACGTGACAATGAAAGAAGCAAACGTGCAACCCATGTGAGTGGGTCGGGGTCCCACGCCTCATTCCCCCCTCAAAGAGAATCTCTGGTCAAAATAGTCATTTAATAAATGGCCACACATATTTTGCATTTGAATATTACAAGATAGTGTTAGTCTGCTACATTGGAAACATGCCAAGTAATAATGACTTTGCAATTTGCAAGCTAAAATAACAAAATACAACTATAACTTTATATTCTATTCCAACAAAGGTGGCAATCCAAAAAAGGCCAAAAAAAAAAAAAAAAAAATGCAAAAAGCAAAAAAGGGCTACTTAATATTGACTGTAATTAATTAACCTATGCTTTTAAAAAAGCAAAGGAATTTCATCACAATTCAACACACTACCTCACCTAATGGTTTAAATAAAAATATTTCAAAAGAAAAAAGCACACATCGCAAATAAGGGAAAATATTGCTACCTCCCCCGTTTATATTACAAAAGAAAAAAGAGAAGACGTTTGATTAGTGAACTTGTTTTTCGCTCTTAGTAGAAGAATCCCAATCCGATTAATGGTGGGGTGGTACCGTTGTTGGATGGGCGGGTGTTGGAGGTTTACACTGGTAACATTTGGCGAATAGTCCAAATGTGTCAACTTGTTTCACAAAATTGGTGACGCTTGCCCATCCGCCGAACCCAAACCCGACCACAAATACCCAAATCACCACGAAGGTGTTGATGGCGTACATGGCTGTCCAGCTTGGCATGAAGAATGGAGGCTTCTCAGCAGCATTCTGAGATGAATCAACAACAAAGTTTTTGTTTTTGGTCAAATAGTGAAAATCTTGACTTTCATGTTACTAAGAAAATAGATTAGTGTTTTTCTTTTCTTTTTTTTTTTGGGTTGGGGGGGGGCGTTGGGGATAGGGGTGGTTAAGTGGGGCAATTAGAAGCCAGCTTATAGCGGACGTAATACAATATTGATACTATTGCATATAACTAAATTGAAAATGACTTTCCACCTATATCTTGTGGTCTTGTCAAAATTTCAAAATCCAGCATTTATTGCCACTGCAGTTCGTTACTACTCTCTACTTTCCCCACACAACACACTCTTAACTTTGTTTTTAAATTTTCATTTTAATATGAATAATCTGACTAATAATAATGATTTCCTTGCCAGCTAGATCTCGGGGTAACAAACGGTAACCCTCCAATTAATTTCTCTAGCCATGCTTTAGAAGGGATGTGTGCCTAAATTTATTTAATTTACATCATATTTTATAATATATTTTTAGAGTTTATAAAATATCAAATACTATGATCATTAAATTTATAAAATATTCAAATTATGTTATATGATTATAATATTTTATTTTGAAAATTTATAAGCAAATAAATTAAAATTTTCCTTACTGTTTAGCTTACTATACAAGGAAAGTAAACGGTGATTAAAAAATTGATGCAGTACATTATTACTTGCAAAAGTTAAAGTTGGATGGTGAAAAAGTAATTTAAAAAAAGTTACCTGACGAGCTGAGGCTTTTCTATAAGTGAGCATATGGGCGAGGGATGGGATGATGTAGACGGTGAAACTCACTAACAGCGCCCCAACAGCTGAGTTGATGGGGCCAAAGAATGGGAAGATAATGGCCAAGAACCATATTGGTATCACCACTGGCAGCCTCGCAAGTGCCCTCAAACATATGCTTCTTGTGTCGTGCATTCCAATCACCTTCTCCCAAACAAAGTACAGTGGTGTACATGCAAACCCAAATGTGATGAACTGTGTCCACAACCCACAACTGATCAGTTAGTCACCATATTCATAATTGGTATATAATTATGGTAGGAATTTGACTAGCTATCTTATTGTTTATTTTGTGTCTTATCTTCATTATACAATTTATGTGGATATATCCATAAATAAAATAATTTTATAAGAGATGAACACAAAATGCACGCAAGAACCACACTAGTCCTAGCGTGGATTCGACTATTAGTACAAAAAATTCTTGAACACCACACACATGAAAAGTTTCAAGTAACTAGGAGGAGACCTGGTGGATGAGCATAAGGATAACAGCAGCATCGCGCCAGCCGGACTTGGGGAGGAGGGAGAATGCATTGGAGTGGTTGAGGAGCTGATCGCCGAAGGCCCAATAGACGGCTGAAGCTGAGGGTAAGGTTAGAGTGAAAACATAGAGAGTGGCCAACAAGTAAATGTACTTGAACTTTTGGGGTTTCCACATTGCATGCATTATTTCCCTGTAAAAAAAATATGACCACCAGTAAAAAATGATCAGATTGAGATCATTTTAATTCAAGTTAGGCTAATAAAGTAATCTACTGCATAAATATACAAATATACCATAAAGACAAGAATCTAACTGTAAAAGATTATTCCTTTTACCACTGGAAACATTGGGCAATTATTGTGTGATGCACACAAGTACTTTTCAGATGATGGGCATAGGACTTCTAAATGTTATGGGTTCAATGTCCAAACTACCCTTAGGGTACAACATGTAAAATAATTGTTCAGAAATTACATATAGACCACCAAATCGAGAACTCAAGATCAGGTGGCAGAATTATGTAGTAAATGAAGTTTACTGTTGTTTGGCTCAAAGGGAAATCCACTGTGGGATAACGTTAAGAGTTTTACTTTTCTTTTTATATAACCTTTAATCTACCAAACAAAGGAAAAGTAGTTTTCTGTTGATTCTGTCAGTTTTCACAATCCCCGAGGTCACCGGCAAAAGCTGCAAAGAGAAGCCGAGAAGAAGTGGAAGAAGAAGATAATATTTCTGCACATTTAAATAATTAGCAAGAAATGGAAGAAGAAAAAATAAAACAAGAAAATGGAAGGAAAAGCTTACACAGTGACAGCATGGCCACCAAATGTGTACAGGATGTTGGTGGCGCCGGTGAAGTACAGCACCAGCTTTTTTGGACCAGAGTGCTGCACATCTTCAGCCTATTTAAAATCCAAATTAAGGACAAAAAGGTGGAGTTAATAATCCCATTTAGCGGAAAAAACAAAATTAATTACCCAATAATGATTGATAACTGATGTTTTCTTGCACTATTGACTTTACTTTAATGGGTGTATTTGTTGTTACCTGGCCATGAACAAGAGATGCTATAGTCATGTACCAAGCCGTATAAGTGGTCATCCCAAGTCCTAAAAAGGACCAAATTCTGTAGTTGTGAAAAGAGGGAATGAAAACAGTGGTGGCACAACAAGCTCCAAATATATAAGTCCATGTCCTCTTGTCCAGGTGGTCATTTATGTAGTATATGTTGCTGTAAAAAATATAAATTTCCTTCATCAAGGATCAATCTTTTTATGAAAAGGAACAGATATAGAATTCAAGACTATAATATATAGTACTTTGAATATGAACAGAAGAGAAATTTTGGTCACCTAGCACAGCCTATAAGTTGTATGACAGATCCAAATAGAAGGAAAGTGCAGTTGAAGGCCAAACCCACTGCTTTCCAGTATGGACCAAGTAATCCATCCAGCACTTCAAACCACTGTATTCAGAAATTAAATTAATAATCTTTTTTTTTTTTTTTCTATTAAAGATTTGGTGCCACTTTCTTTGAGAACATGACAAACCTGAATGACATGGTTTTTGAAGCTAACACCTTCTTTTTCCTTCCGACTTCGATACTCAAGGTATAGAACACTGATAAGATAAGCCGTCCAGCTGCCGATCAAACCATAGAATATTTGAAAAACAATCCCAGATAGCATTCCGAGTTGAGAAAAAGAGTATGGAAGTGTCAACAGCACTTGTGCAACCTACGATAGAAACGATCAAACTTCATAGTATTAGTAAACCAAATCAAAAATCATTTTTTTCATAAAAGGAGAAAAAAAAGAAGAAGATGTCTAACAGAATCTTGATAAAGAGAGAATATTTTGCAATGGGAAGGTGGGAAAAAGTTACAAATGTACATACTTGATTGGAAGCACAACTGAACCAGGCATCCCAGGCGGAGCCACCGTGCCACAGCATGCTTTTGACGCTGAAAATGGTCTGCTCCTCCACTTTCTCCTCCTCCTTGCCGCCGCCATCATGTTCAGTTTCGTTGAAGTTGGAGACAATAGCTTCCTCTGCTTGCTTCTGAGTCAACATTGTCTTCGATTTTATCTACTAAAAGAAATTCTGGCAGATCTGCAAACATACAAAAAAAAGAGACACCCAATGAGACAAAAGAAATGCACGAAGCCAACACCCACCCCTTCTTCCAAGAAAACGAAGGCCAAGAAAATTCCCCAGATCCAAAGCAAAACAAATAATAAATCTTCCAACAAACACAAAGAACAAAAAGGAAAGAAAAAAGAAAATCCCAAGTTTCACTTTCTGAAATACCTTATTGTTTTGATGAGTCTTTTTCTTGTACCCAGATCTCAGATAACTGAAAAAACGAGCACAAAAGCTCTGCCTTGATTGAACCAAGTCCAAATATATGACCCCTCAGCTCTTTAACCAAAACAAGAATGAATAGAAAAGGCAGAAGGGAAGGTTTCTATATACTGAATAAAAGAGTGACAGTTCAAGATTTCTTCATTCCACGAATTGACAAAGAGAGAGCTTAACAAAGCAAGGACTTTTAATAAATGCAGCCCAGAAATTATTGCACTCAGTCTAGCTATATAGTAGCAAAATCCCGAAACTAAATGCGCTTCCACAAAATTTTCTGCAGCGGCTGAAGGCGGCGAGGACCTCAAAAGCAGCAAAGTTTCAGCTGAGAAAACAGACTTCTTTTTTCTTTGTTTATAGTGTTTTGCAGAGAAGAAAAAAAGAGAGAGAACAAAAGATCTTGTTACAGAGTAGTGAGTGAGTAACAAAAGGGAAAAGAGGACTTTCTGCCACTATTAAAGCAGCTGATATATATAAACATTAAAATAACTTCTGGTAGGGGAGGGAGAGTGTAATAACTATTAATTACAGTACTTTTTGTGCGTGTGAACTTTTTCTTCTTCTTTTTTTTTTTTCTGTTTTGTCTTTAAAATTCTACTTTTTTTTTTCTCTTCTTCACTGTTTTCCACTTATGATTCGATTCTCGGTCTTCGTTCAGTATAGTGAGAATCGAGAGATTTTTGGTTCTCAGTTCTCACTCAATACATGGATCAGGCTCCTTTTCATAGGACCCTGTAACCATATAAACTGTCCTATTTCCAATGGCTCTAATATTTAGTGAAAAATGGATAGTTAACGTGAAAAAAATAAAGATTTATTGCAAATATTTGTAATATTTAAAAATGCAAGAAAATCATTGTAGAAATCAGGTAAAGAGTAGACATTTGGAGGTGGTTAATTGTCAAAGTTGTTATTTTCAGTTAAATTTCCTCTTGAGTAATATACACGCCTTCATTACGATTGAATTAGACAATTGATTATCAAGTTAATTGAGTTGTTGAAATCCTTCTCATTTACGGTAGCATTGTATACTTTAATATATATATATATATATATAAATGTGTGGTTAGATAAACAATCATTGTACATAATTGGATGTAATATCTTCTGAATTGTAATTTACTAATATTCAAGTTATTGAGAAAAAAATAATTTGTTTGCCAACTAAAAAGAATCTAAATCTATACTATTTCATCTGTTCTAAATTAATTATTTTATTTTATTTTTTGTTCGGCAAGAAATGTGGATATGAATGTATATATTTCTTTTTTCTATTTCCTTAAGAAACACACGTCTTTTTTTTCCATGAGATTAAAGATTGGATTCTAAGAAAGAGAAATTAAAACTTAATTTGTAAGATATCATTCTTAAACTATAGTCAATCAATTCAGACTACTAGACAACATGAGTAATTATCATTCAACTCACACACAGCTTCTTATCCGTTCTTATTTTTCTATTTCTTGATTTATATAATCTTGTATAGTATTGCTATCAATGTTGCTCAAACTAATAGGGAAAGCAACGAGAAAAATGAAGACTAATAATGGGTTTATTGAGTCACATTTTCTTTTATTTTTAGATGAAAAGAGAAATTCATATAAGTTTATTTTTTTCAATTTGATGAACATTAGAATCTAAAACATTACTAAAAATGTCAAAGGGGTGGGCCTCTGATAGGTTTGAGTGGACTTGGGACTCGTCCCGTAAAAAAAAATATAAACTTAAGATTCGTCCCACTTCCATTTAATTCAAAACTTGCACCACACTGAACCCGTACCCGATGGGTTTAGCCCGTTAAACCCTCTAGTTGTTTTCCTTTCGAAACAATTAATTAAAAAATAAATAATTATTTCAAAAGTATAATAGAAGTGTAGCAACAAAAGAAATGAGGGTGTGAGAAGAAAAAATAAATAAAAAAGTTAAATACATAAAATTTAATTTATTTATATATCTTATATTTGAGGCGAGTTCAAAATAAGTTCTCTTGGATTCGTTATCCACCCAAAACCCAATGAGTCTACAAAAAATGAACTCATTATCCACTTTATTACTCATTTATTCAACTCGAACATATCCGAACAGAATAAATTTGTGACGGTTCCGATTAAGACCCTCACATCCTAAAGATTACCACTCATATTTATGAAGTAAAAGAAATGATAAACATGAAATAATAATTTATTTATATAAAAAAAAAATGGAACATGAAATAATAAGAGCTGCAAAGTGCAAACGTGGAAGAGTGTAATTATCACGTGTAGGCCTTCCAACCAAACCAACATATTTACTTTCAGCCCCATTATATCATTTTTAAGGAATTCTTTTTTCAACCTTTCCCAGCCAGCCGATCGATTAACTTTCAGCCGCAGCACCTTTGACACACCTCAAATGAAACGTGTATTTTCATAAAATGCACCAATACTTTTATATCATAAAATTCTTTGATATTTCTTTCATTAATATACTAAATTTGTAATTATGCTCGTCAAGTTTAAATAATTGCAGATTAGTACCATATATTAACTTCTTTTGACAATAAATACTATACACTCACAAATCAATTTTATGACAACTTGTGTCATAGAGACAATATTTTATAATATGTTTTTTAGTTTATCATAAAATACAATGAATTTTACAACTTAATGAATTATATTTGAATAGCAAATCTGTTAGTATAGTTGGAAGTGGCTCAAGCCGTAAAAGTGGTCTGAACCGCGCTAGCCAATATAAATCACGTTCACACCCCAAAAAGGCAAAACACAGAACACGCGCACAATGAAGCCCGAGCCCCACTTCACCCCCGGCTCAGAATTTAGAAACGTTTTATTTACGGCTCGATATGGCCCTGTTAACGGCGCTAGGTCCCATCTTTTGAACGCCCGCCATTGCCTTCAATTTAACCTTTTTTTTTTTTTTTCTACTTTTAAAAGTAAAGAAATGCTAAGTAGAGGAAAGGAAGAAGACTTGGGAGTTTATTGTATTTATTAAAAGAAAAGATGGACACGCACATTGCCATGACTTTAATTTACCATTTTCTTTTTTTTTTAAATAATTAAAAATTAAAAATTAAAAAATTGTAATCCAAGCTCATTTTAATGTTCTTACTTATGTAAAGTGATTAATTTATGCAATGGTTATATGATTACATGCTACAAAAAGAAATAATCATTTTAAATTTTATGTTTCAATTGTATTTTAATCATAAAATAAAGATATGTCAATAATATATAATTTACGTTCAAATATTTATTTACTTGACGTTTATTTATAACATGAATAAATAAATAAAATATTAATTTAAAATAAAAAAAATCTTATCAATGACTATGAACGGGTAGGAATGGATAAAAATCTATAATTTTGAGAGATGATCGACCAACTTTATTGCTTTACTATCCCCAATAGGATAGATAATGTGGTATTTTAGGTATAAAATAAAATAATTTCTGACCTTTAATCCTATTTCAGTCAACACGTCAAAAGCCCAAGAGCACAAATAATTTTCTTCTATCAAAGTCTTTAACTCCAAAAAGAAACAAATAGATCAATTATAAAATTTAAAGTGAGAAAAAACACCACTCAACGCAATTCTTAGTTTCCGAGAAATGTTTAAAAAGAATGTCGGTACAAAAAATAATTGCGAGAGAGACATTTTTAAATACTCGTAATTTTTAAATTTGATTAACACGCTATTAATTAAGATAAAAAATGACAAACCAGTGTAGGCAAAACTCTAGATAATCGAGACTTGTTAGTTACTACTTTACTTACTATATTATGACGTCACAAAAGGAGAGGCATATGAATATGTCTGATGACTGATGTGATGACACCACCACCCACCGGCAACTATTGGTGGTGATAGTGGCGGCTGCCGCCGCTGCCACCATGGAGGCATGGTGTGGTGTGAATGGGTAGCATATTGGGATTTTGGGGATGAAAAATATTAGCCATGTTAAAGGGAAAATATGCCACGTTGCCCCCCTTCAAACGGGGATCTGTCGGCAGGGTTGCCTGCCCCGCCAGCCTCCATCTCCCAGCACTCCTCGACTCTTCCTCCGAATTGTATAAATTTTCTCATAGTGTGTATTTCTTCGTTCTTAATCCAATATTAGTAAAGTCAAGATAGATGAATTATGCTTTTATATATGTTGTGGTGAGAGTTGGTTATTCCTCATCGGTATGAAATGAGAATATAGTGTTTGACTCAAATTCAATCTTTTATAAAACCTTTTAAAACTGTGAGCTTTTTCGAACCCCTAATAATTCGAATTTGGGCAAGGCTTCAGACAAAGCAGACAATATTTTGGGGCACTGTTAAACTTGACCACATCACTGGCGCAGTCTATGAAAAATCATACCGACGCCCCCTTGAGCACCTCTTCTCCCTATTGGGGTCCCCTTGAGCACACTATGACTCTCCGAGGGCTATATTGTAGTAGGAGGTTGGTTATCCCATATTGATGTGGAATAAAGAAATAATGTGATACATAATATTAGTCCAAGTCCAATATTTCAAAAGGCTTTTTAAAGCCATGAGCCTTCTCAAACCTCAAGTGACTTGGGTTTGGACAAGGATTGAGGCAAAACGGATAATATTTTGATAGGTTGCTATTGAATTTGACAACATCAATATATAATAATGATAATTTAATTAATTAAGTTAAATAGGACTTGACTAACACTTAAATGTAAAAATATTTAATGTTTGAAAATTAGTGATACAAAAATTGTCAAAAGATTAATGAAATAAGCTAGTCAAAATACTAGGCATTTTGACCATCATAAAATAACAAATAGTAATTTTTTTTTTATAAAAAAAATGTATTTCTCTCTCTCAAATCGAAGGTTTAATTGAGCATAAACATAAAATGAGAAAGCGAATGTTTATATTGATATTCTCATATACTATATCTATTTTTATTTTTTTCATTTAGCAAGATTAGTTAGAACGTTTTTTTTTTTTTTTTTTTTTAACTTTATGTTTTTTATACTGTATATTGATAGTGAGTCCACTGAATTAGTTATTGACTAGTAAGCCAATGAAAAAAGAGGCGTTTAGATTTGGTGAATCAAAAAATAATTTTATGGGATATTTGAAAAGGGGATTAGTGGGGAAAGCAATGATTAAGAAAATAGATTCTTAAGGCACGAGGGATGATCAAATTTCGGAATTGTGTTCCGCAGTTGCTCCTCACATGGGTCCCTTAATTACGCCTTGTACCCTACTTTAATAAAATTTTCACTTTCCCTTGATAAGCAACAACACATGGCTGTGTATTTCCAAAACCACAAAAAAAAAAAAAAAAAAAAAGGAGACACACACACACACACACATATGTTTGTGCCCTGCATCCATTGTGAATTTATTAATAACATTTATTTTGATTTTATATTAAAATGGTTCCATGGATATTTTTGGGCTTGTTGAAATGGGTCAGAATCCCCCATTTACTTAATTTCGAATAACTTGGCTCCAAGACTCTTGAGGTTTCTTGAATTTTTGATAAAGTTGGAGGGTAAATTAAACTCCCATCCACAACCACCCCCACCCCCCACCCAACCTAAAACAATTAGTATCATCGTACATGTAAGTATTCTTGTTCTCACTTTATCCAATATTTATATAGGCAAGAGCTAACCCACACAAGTATTGGTATAGTAACAAAGTATTGAATCCGATATCATAACAATCTTTTCTCACTTCATCCAATCGTATTATTAGTGGATTATTTGTTAGACTATGGGCATCTTAAGTTCTTCTGAATATCTTCAAATGTAACATTTTTTCCTTTTTTTTTTTTTTGGGTGGGGGGAGGGGGGTTGAGAAATTTCTTCTCCCTCTATCTAGTAAATTAGTTTAGTTGTTAGTCCTTTGTGTAATATAAGATAGTGGGTATAGAAAATTTCTAGTAAAAACATAAAGAAGACTATTGAAATTAAAAAAAAAATGTATATAAATACGGAATATGATAGGTTAGATACACAAAAAATCTGCCAATATGATAAAGATGGTTATCAAGGAATTCATCTCTAGTATATAAAGCAATACTAATTTTTATGACCACAATCTTTAGAAATGTAAGAATTAAAACTCATTAATTTTTTAAAATTAAAATATTGAATACAAGAAGAAGATAAACTCGAGTTTAGAGAGAAAGAGACTGATGATCTTGAAAATGCATTTTTTTTTATTTCGAACTACACTACAATCACGCCAACTAGCCCGCCCAATTTTGAAATCTGTTGTTGGAGTTGACTACTTCCTCCCCTCGGTCTCAAGCTCCTCTGAACAAAATAAGTGAGTTCATTGGATAGTCCTCCTCCTCTATTTCTCTTATTTATTTATTTATTTATATATTTATACATATATATATATTACTTATTTATACTTTTCTTATTTGCATTATATTTAAATTCTAAAATATAACGAAAAACTCCAAATGAGTTTGTTTAGACTCAAAAAAATCTTTACTTATTTATATTACAAGAAAAGTTTCAAAACTCTATATGACTCAATATAAAACACCATACTATATATAAATACATGCAACACTTTTGACAGTAATATTTAATCCTTTCAGTCTTGTTCATTTTCCTTATTTATCTACCTACTTCAACTATATATATCTACTTGGAATAGAAATGAAAATGACTGTCACATTGGATTGTTTATTGGGGTTGGCGCCCTTGCGCTGGTCGCTCATAAGTCAACAGGGAATATGGCGATTTTACCAACTTCATAAGACTAAGATTTCATATTTATGTCTCATCGCCAATAATTCAGCCTCTTATCATTATTGAAGCATCCTAAGAAGTAGAGACAACTAACGTTAAAAGTTCAAATTAAACCCCTTTTTATTTTCTGTCACCTTTAGTAGCATTTTAAATTAATCCTTCTTTTCCCCTTTAATGGTACCACGCGTGCTCGCCCTTTAAAACATTTTTCTACGGGTCTCTGGGTTTCCTAATCTTTTACTTTTTTTAAGTATTTTTTATTGACCAAAAAAATTCAAAGATCATACCTATTTTGATTTGGGCCCTGCTTAAAATATATAATACATCACATTTTCCACATCCAAAAGACACATCTTTGCCCCATTTGGTTGGATAACTTAATTTGTATATCCACATTAAAAAATGAAACATAACCCTCTAATTTTTTAAAATACCACGAGATTTATTTTTCCCTTCTCCAAATTTTCATCGGATTTTAAAACGTAATAACCAAAAATATTTATTAAACTTTAAAATCAACAAGATATCGTCCAAAAACATGACTCAAATAACATACTTTTGGCTCTTCATATTCTACGTGTCTCGATTTTGACCTCCAAACATCTAAGCTCCATAATATCATTACTAGCATCTGAGCAAGCTCATGCAATCATCAAATTTAATGATTAACCCTCAAAACCCTTGGGTGGCTCCTATGCAAAATGCTCTTTTTATGGGGATTGCTTTTTGCATCAACGTGCACAATTAAAACAAGGAATCTTTTCCATAAATATATAATATATGTACCTAACTTAGACTAGGATGTAACAGGGGTTGGGGAAAAAAGAGTTAAAAGAGTCCCGAAGAAGAAAGAAAATGCCTTTTGTAGTTACTGTGTGAGTGCACCTATACTATGTGCTCTGTTTTCTGTGTGCCAAAATGGCTATGGCTATATATGTCTATCTTCCACTCTTATCTTATGGGGTGCCCATTTTCAGACAATCTCCCTAAAACTTTCAAAGTTTCAAAGGCATCTCAGAAGTAAAGTAATGGTTCCAGCTAAAGTTGTAAATTATGGAAAAGTGAAAAAATAAAGGAGATTACCCTCATGGGAATTGGATGGCTTTTGAGTAGTGCGTCGCTATCTTTAGATTTCTATTATTCTCATTTCTACTGGTTGTTATTTTTTAGATGTTATTTATGTTTTCATAGTAAGATATTATTAATGTTTGTTTTTATTTTAGAAAAATATTTTTTTTAATCAGAATAAAAATATATTTATTTCTCGTTAAATTGGACTTGCTTCCAACGATAAAGTGGGGGTTCGAATGCTGATGGGAATCTGAGGATACATTTTAGTATGCAGCAATCACTGTACTGTTAGTGGGACCCTACGACTAAGGTGTTTCGAGCGATCATTGTGGATTGAACTTCTTGTGCGCAAAAGTGTACAGTTATTGTTGAAAATCTGAGTGTTGGTTGAGGCATATCCGTGATTTATCTTTTCTAACTATTAGGGGCAAGTGTCTAAAATGTAGAGAACTAATTTGACGCAAGTCAGGAAATTGGATTATCAAAAAAACAAAAAAAAATTAGCTCACTATACATAAAAATTATTATATAATTCAATTATTATATTATTATGAATATATATCATTTTACTTTTATATTAAGAAATGTAATATAATTTACTGAAAAAGGGTGTAGGATGACTTGACACTATTAACTAGATAAAAGTTTATAAGATAGAATATTTATAATAAAAAATATTACTCTATTTTCAAATTCCTTCCTCAAAAATATCTTCTTGCAAAACACCTTCCAAAAGCATAACAAATATTTCCATTAATTTTGTTGGGGAATTCAAGGAAGATGATTTGTGTCTTGAAATTATATATGTCGTCTTTTTTTTTTTACTTTTTTTTTTTTGGGTTTTTGATCTATTGAAAACAACTATTTTGTGGCTGCAATTATTCTCATAATCCAACCGCCAGCATCCTATGTCTTCTAATCATTGAAAAGTGTTATCATTAAATCAATTTTATAACTACAGATGAACATGATCAGTCACATGATTATGTACGTAGACGTCCTTTTATGTCTAACAAATTTCACTGATAATATATATTTTCTTCTAAAAACTTATTTTACGCTGAAAAAATGATTGTTTGAATTATGATTTATTGGGTTGCTAAGCAACAGGCAATACCAACGTATATTGAACGAGGAATGAGTTGTTGCACCTTTAGTATCGTCGTACAATTTTTTGTGAATTAACTTTTTGACCCCATCGATTCCCATCATTATTATTCTCCTCTAAGTATTTGATGTAAATTTCGGAAATTAGAATCTAGACATCCTCAATATCAAGTCAGACGTAATAAAAATTACATTGAGGACAAATGAGATTATTGGCACTTCAATTATAGGCTTTTAGGATAATGTTCACATCTCAAACATTAATATGTGATTTTGAAACACCAAGAAAATGCAGGAAACTTTATCAAAATCATCTCTAGTTTCATTCTTTTATAATCTTGATGTGGCAAAGATAAATTTATCATTTCGCCTCTATTAATGGTCCGAAATTACCAAATGCTTTAAGAATTTGAATCTTTTTATCATGGATCAAATCGACATGATGTTCAAAACTATTGGATTAGGATGTGATATGATCAAAGAATTGATCGAATGATGCCATCTGATTAGGGATGTACGATTTATGTATTCAGTCCATTACAAATATTTCGTTGCAACGTGGTCATAAAGCAATTATTAGTTTTCCTCTTCACAATGTTCCCAGCGATCTCGACCTTTCGACTTTATGTGACTTTAGCATCAGATAGTTTTAATTGGAAGCTATTCTAGTGAACCCAACGTATGCTCATGTCGCAAGTCATTACCGAACTCAAAAATATATTTAACGAAGATATGATAGATCCAGATTGAGAGTGTACAGATTTCACCCAAATCATCTACTGCGTGTTCCTGTATTTCGGCTTGTTTTCAATATCTAATTTAAATCAATGAAAATATGAGAAAAGAAATACTCAAAAGATAAGGGTTATTTTAAACTACGGACATGCTGAACAAACAAACTCAAACTGTTAGGAGTTCAATTTTAGTAAACAGGAAAATCAAAAGAAACAGTAGCAAAAAGCTTTTTTCGGGTTTGAGCAAAGAATATTACAGTTCGATTATTGGTGACTAATGACTAATCGGATAAAGTGAATTTGGATAAGCGACGAAGCAGCAGTGGTGGATTTGGACCCCGGTAGTTAAATGGACCTTCCCAGAGGGTCCGAATATTATTTTTAGCAAACTGTCAAGTCCAGGACCCTACTCCTTAGGATTCATAACATCAAGCCATAAATTGATACATACCAAGTTGGTAGCACTAATTTTTCATTGTAGGCATAGACCTTTCATACTTTGACGGGGAAATTCCGACTCTGATTGCAATCTTTAATATTATTCCCTCTTTTTGATTGAATCGTATTTGAGTTTACATGTTCGATTTAAATAGAGGCCTGGTTTATGTTAGTGATTGACGGTCTATATGAACAGTCGATATTCTATATTCCAATTTTATATTTTATCTCATATTTTATATTTTTACTACTCAAAGTATTCTTGTTTATATGACTACGGCTATAGGCTATAGGCTATAGGATTGAGGATTCAAGTATCACAGTGATTTTCTATTTGAGTTGAGTAAATATAAGAAAGGGTTTTTTTTTTTTTTTTTGCCTTTTTCAATTGAATTTCAAGAATCATAGTTGAAAATGATAAACAGCGTTAATTAGAAAAAAAATATATTATATTTCTGTAAAACTGTCCGTCAAAATGTTATTTTAATTTTGTGAAATCTTTCTGCTCAGTCAACACCTCATAGTTCCAAGGTTTGATCTCTCAAAACAAACAATTATATACCAGTGTTTAGACCTTGCGGTCTTGTTATGACGTAGATTTCACATGAGACAGATAAGTTCACATAATTAAGGAGATTTATATTAATTAATCCCTTCTATTAAGAGGACAAAGAGTTAATTAATCAACAACAAAAATCCCAATCAAGCTTATCATCAGATGATTTACATCTAGGGGACTAACATTAGCACATTGTTGACATGTTACATGGAAACATACACAACTTGCTCAGGAACAAATTTCAACTAATTAATTAAATAACATTTTTATAAATAAGTTGAAATTTTAAAATGATTGTCCTGAGTGTCCACATTCTGGTAGTGTCAGCAATTACAAGTATAGGGGACTTAGGTGATCATAGAGGGCATGATTTATTATCATAATTTAAAAGATGATGTGACAAAATATACCACAAGACAGTAGTAGTACTATGATTGAAATGAGATGCCGGGGTATGAAATTTAATTTGATGAATCAAAGTCTCACTCGTAATTTTTTATTATGGTTGAGCACATAATTAGTATATTATGATTTAATATCAAGATATTAAATATTATCATTATTTTTATAATTAAATTAGTGATTAAATTGATAGTGATTCAATCGATTGAATCGGTTCAACAGCCAATCCGATATGTCCGATGAAAATTGACTTTATTTTCCTTTTATATTTTATAAATAATAATATAATAAACTAATTATTATGTAGAAGGTAAAAAAAAATAATCAAGTAAAAAATATATTTAACAAGGCTCTAAATTTATGTAATCAAATATTAAATTTAAAATTCCTAAAAAATAAAAAAAAAAAGAATAATTCTGATCAATTTTTTTTATCCAATTTGATCGATCTGACCCATTTGATCGGATTTTTAGTTTCTTGCCTCCAATCGAATTTGACCGATCACCAGTTCGTAATTTGATCAGTTGAACCAACCGATCTGATTCGATATTAAAAACATTGCACTTTAGTATTTGAAATAATATGAAATTAAAATGAGCTGATACTTTTAATAAGATTTAAAACTTAGGTTTCATTTGAAAGAAAAAAATTGAATTTAAAGAAGGAATTTGGAGCAAAGAATTTTAAATAATTTTAATATTAGAAAAATATTTTCAATCCATCATACTAATTAAAAAAATAGTATAAAATGTGTATTATAGAATTTAAAATCTACTGTAATATTAAATTATTCAAATAAATTTAATTAATTTATTAATATGAATTTAAAATCTTAAAGTTGCCAAAATTTTCAATCCAAATTGCAAACTAAGACTTCAAGTTTAGGACTTCCGCTTTTACCACATGAGTGAATTCACATTAGCCTCACTTCAAATTTGTTAAATGCTAATCAAGAATGAGTTAATTAAACAAAAATAAGGATAATTATAAGAGGCATGCGTAATTGTTTTCGTGCACTTGGATTATATTGGAAGGTTTTAATGGAGATCAATCCAGAATTGAAATTGATATCAGTTGTTTGAAATGATGGAAAATTATTGCATATGATTCAAATCCATGAGAGACAAGCACTTACAATCAACACGAGAAATCAATGTTGGCCTTCAAATTGGAAGAAAACTTATAATTAGTGTGCCCAAATTATCACAATCTTGTCCATAGTACTATCATATATGTTCCCCATTTGTTCACTCCACTAAGAAAAAATCCAACGAGACATTGATTTAAGTATTCATCATCATAGCATCACCATGACCAAAGCACAAGAAAAAAATAAAATTACAAGAGTAAAAAAAAAAAAAAAAGAACAGAAAAGGGGGCTTTTTTTTTTTTTTGTTTGTATTGATGATCATTATAGTATCAATTACTATAAGAATTACAAAGAAGATTAAAGAAGGTGTCACGCATAAGAGACTGATAAAGAATGGTACGGTTGCTAAGTGGAATGAAAAGGTGAAAATTGTGGGCTTTCAAATCTTGAAAAGACAATTAAGTTGAAGCAATTAGAATTAGAACAAATGATCATTATAAAATGGTTTGGTTAAGTGATAATATATATACAAAAAAGGTGAAATGCTAAGCTTCTTTCCCTTTAATATGTCAACTTTTTTTTTTTTTTTTCTGATGATCTTTTTCTCTTGGCCACATCTTTGGGTAGAAAGAACTCTAAGAAATTAGAATTTATTTATTAATATATCATAGGACCCCATACGATGCTTTTCTTGATAAAGAAAAATTAAACAAGCAACATTAATAATTAAAATATATGTTTCTTCTTGAATGAAAAAATCAAACATATTAATACATTGGAATATTAACCATTAATTGAGAAGAATGAATAATCATGTTAGAAAGTTCATATTAAGCAGCCCAAACTAATTCAAACTAGATAAATACTCATATATTTAGAGGGATTCAATTCAAGACTTTATAGTAATTTGAAAGTTTCGAGACCTTCATAAAAAATATTGCTGAAAATCAAAGAAAGAAGGTTCATTTTCTCAAGTAGTTTGTCAATTTTAACTGGGCATCACTAGTATGATTAAACCAAATCAAGGGACTGGAGAACCTGAAAAGGTTCCATGTGTGTAAGTTGACACGTGCAATATTGTTTAATGCAATATAAACTGGTGCAATTTAATATAGATCACCTAAATTTGCCTCTAGTTATGTTTGTGAAATAATCTTAATGACCTAGCACAAAAATTTGGGGTGGGTCTTGTAAATTGCAATGGACTCAGCATATAATTTTTATTATTATAATTAATTCTAGTTACGACATTAACCAATTCAGTAATTTCAGTTGAGGAGTGATGCTTAATTAGACTCCAAGATTTACTCCAGCCTAGTGAATTTTTACGTGGTCTCCCACTTCGTCTAGACTTTGCGAATAATTGATAATATTCAGTAGTATATATATGGATATTGGGTTACAAGGGTTTACTCTGCTTCTCAGATATCGGTGCCTTGTTTTTTCTATTTTTTTTAATTATTATTATTATTATTATTATTATTATTATTATTATTAATTTAAAGTTACAACACATTTTTTTTTTTAAAAAAAATGCTAAAATATGCTACTTGATTAGTGTATGTTGTGGATAATACGGATTAAGTCGTTTAGTGAAAGTACGGGTGGTTGGACGATGTATTCAATTTTTTTAAAAATTATAAAAATGGTAATTTTAAATTTAAGAATTTTTATGGACTTGTTGAAAAAAATAATAAGGATAATTTAGATATTATAAAAAGTTTGTAGGTGAAATGCCTCTTGAAAATAAGAGGGTTGCTTTACTTTATAGTCTCTCTCCAAAATTTATTGTACTTATTTTTTTTTTAAATATCTCAAAATAAGATTTTATTGAATAAAATAAATCTCTATTCTAAATTTATCCTTTTAATGTGATGATTCCACAGTACTAAGTCTCGACCATTAGTTTTTAAGGTAATAATATAAAATACAACAATTTTTTTTTAATTTTTTTAACTCTTATTTAAAATTTTCATATCTAAATCAAATCTGAGAACTGCTGGCAGTACGTTATAAATAATTATTTTTTGGATGGAAGAAGTATTATATACATTATAAATAATACTAAAATAATTTATCTGCTATCTTAAAAGAAAAGAATAAAGAGAAATGGAGATGTTAAGAGCGTAAGCTTACTAATTCTAAACAGTGAATACTGCCGGCACCCACGCTTTCGGTGTTCCAAAACCACCTACGGCGGCGGCGCCACCGATTGTGTCGCTGCCATGAAATTCCCCCTCACAGAGAACCTGACCGACAATACCTGTTTCGGATTTCACCAATCCGAAGCAACCCCATTTTCTTATGCAATTCAAGGCACATTTACATTCATTTATTACATTTATTACTATTATGCAATCCAAGTTGGAAAAAAATAAATCAGAATAATAACCTTGACATTTTTCCCCTTGTCTCTCATTTGCTGGAACCTGCCATGCATGGATTCCATCTTGTTTCTTCATCTATCTGCTGGGAACTCGCACCCTCCAGGATCAGAAATATAATTAGTTACACGGTCAGTTTATTAATGAATTACCATACTATATTATTCCTATGTACGTAGTATTTTTCATTTTTCTATTTTATTTGGTCTAAAAAATACTATATTGTTGCAAGTTGTCGAAATTGTTAAATCACTTGTGGTCCGCAGCAGCCAGCTAGCATATCGACATGATTCAATCATTCATGATTTTGATGCAAGAATTTGAAAAAAAATTAAATCATATGTAACCAACAATGGACTTATATAATTCAATTATTGATGGATCCGAACCACCGTATCAATGTTGAAACCATGTAAACATTATGGTACATTTTACTTTTAAGTATTCCATGTTTTAATTTGTAAATTTGTGGAAAAGCCACCCAAAATCATTTTCTGCTACTCTTATGCTATAATTTGGTTCTAAAATTTTAGTGAGGAAAATACTGAGGACTCTAAATGATTCTTTTCCTCAACAAAATTCAAGATTCAAGATTCAAAGATAGCGTTGCGGGATTATCCATTTGAGTAAGAAAAATTCTTGAAATGGATTAAGAAAATGAAGGAGCCATCAATAAATTCTTGACATTTATATATGGAGAATGGAGAAGAGACTGATGCTTACTTTATTACTGAAACAGGTATGGATTGTCATCAATAAATACAGTTGGAGACTATCCCTATCTCTTGAAGAATAATGGCTACCGATGAGTTGAAAACTATCCAACTCTTATCCAAATATTTTAATTGTAAAAGAGATTTCCACAGAAAGAGGGTCCACATATTACCAATCCTGTACGATTATATTCATGAATTGCCTGCATGTTGGTCGGAACTGGTAAGCATTGAATCACACACACACACACACACACAAATACATATATATATATATATATGTTATGTATAAATATGTTTGTATACTGAAATTATTCAGCATTGCGATTGTATGGTAATTAGATGATTTCAAGCAAGCATTTTTTGGTGGGCCAATTGTTCCACTGGGGCACGCGGATGGGGCAATGTTCACCTCTAGATTGCATGCTAAAATTGAAATCAAGAATTAGGGTTTCAAGAATGATCTCTACATAAGTTGATAATGACTCGGGAACGTAACGACCCCACTGGACTCAATGCGATTGATTTGTTTATGGATGCTTACGCCGAACCACTCCTATGTTCAACGAGTTATAAATTTTTATTTTTTTTAAAAAAGTGAAATAACGATGAAATATTTATAATTGAGTATAATAATTAATCGAATATAATAATCATAGGAGTATGTCTCTACAATGTCTATAGACTATTGTCTCTTCAATTATTTATATCTATTGATCTGACCCTATTAATCATGTTTTAAAGCATGAGTTATAATGTGAATTTAAGTACATGAGTTATATATTCATATGAGAAGAATTAACAAGGTTTTTAGCATCTCATTTAGGTGAAAAATGTAACAATTTTTTTTACCAATGAATTAATCTATCACTTAGCTGTGTATTTCATTATTTTATATCAATTTCTTGGAATTTTAATTAAGAGAATCCAAAACAAAGAAATAAAAACAATCTTTTTTGGACGATTAAAAAGGTAATAATAATAATAATAATAATATGAGCTTGGATTTAGGTACCTGTCAGATGCCCGACTTTATGGGTACAATGGCATGTGAATTATGTTGGGGTTGCGCGGAGGCGCCCCCATAAGCAATCTGCGTCATCCTGAATTTACCAGAAAATAGTATTACAGTAGAATACCATCTATATATAGCGTCAGTGACTCAGTGTAATTTGAGAACTACAGAGACATCATTGATTTGGATCTTACCAAAAAGAAAAAAAGAAAAATAGTTTTCTTATTTAAAATTGTACAATTTAATATTACTTATTCACTAAAATCCAAATTCCTTTCCAAACATAGCACTGAAAAAACTTACTGATTCATTTATTCATTTATATATGTATATATATATATATTGGCGTGTAAGTATTGATATGAGTCCTGTGTGCACGCCGAAAAAGAGGCTGCCAAACACCACCCAAATATTAAAGCTTGGAGTAGACTTACTGGGGTGCATATATATTTTTGAAGTGGATGCCAAGGATTTATAGTCAGAAATTGTCTTAGGTTTTTTATTTTGTAAACAGTTTCTTCTTCTTGGGTCTACCCCACTTGTCTTTCTCAATGTCACAAATTCGCACTCTAATTTAATCCATCATTTTGTACCTTCAGAAGTAAAATTTAAGTTTAGTCACACACACACACACACACACACAATTAGTACCACTTCACATGGGTATGTGTGCTAATTGCATATTGCCATTGAGATTAATACAGATGATCTTGTTGGTAAGTTGTAGCATGTGACAATCATTTGACCCATTAATTTCGTCTTAATCAGAAAGACTCTTAACTTCTAACCATATAAATGATTTAAGTCTTGAGATGCATTTTTAATGTAGTAGACAACGGACAAAGAACCTATGTTACAGATTAGTGATTAGGTAGTCACCAAAAGGTGGCTGGCTGTTATCATTCATGTATATATACTTAGTGTAGTATATGCAGTTAATTGTACAGTTATTGCATCATAATTGGCACACTCGTTAGTTTTAATGATGAGGCTAACATGTAGTTGTCAATAGCTATTAATACGCAGACATAGGGATTCATTCAGTTGTTTATATTCATAATTAATACGCAGACATAGGGATTCATCCAGTTGTTTATATTCATAATTCAGATGAATTATTTACAATCAGATACATATTGCACATGATTAATTATTTGTGCGAGCTGCTATAAAACTTAAAAAAAAATGGATTTGCTTTAGAAATATTGACATTATGTTACGTGCTCAATTATAATTTAAGTCCAACAAACACTTAAATGCTTCAGTTCAATAAACCAAGGTCTATGAGTTTATGAGACGATGTCAGCACATTTGAACATATTTTAATTGAATTAAAAAAATAAAATTAAACTTAATAAAGCGTAGAAGTCTATGAGACTAAAAAACGTGCAACAGGTCAGTGAGACCTAAATTTCAAATTGAACATTTATAAATATTATCTCCAAGCCATTTTCAAAGTATGTAATTTATATTGGATATTTACTACTTTCTGTCATTTGTCTATTTTTTTTATTTTTTTACTGATTTAAGTATTAAAATATTATTCATAATAATCCTTAATTATTTATTCGTGTTGCAAGCAAACATAAACCCAACTAACAATCATTTCTTGGCATGGAGGAATTGCTATAAAACAATCTTTAAAAAATTTGGAGAGGTGCAATGTTAGAGCACATCATATATATATATATATATATATATATTTGAAATTAATTCACTTAAATGTTATTGATTCAAGAGTACATTAGGATTAAAGTTCAGAGTCCTTCGAATAGCACTCCATGAGATTGTATAATAGGTTGCTTTAAGTATCCTTAATTACTTTTAAATGGAGGCTTAGAGTGTGGATCAAGTCATAGTCAAAATATGATCCTTGGATTGATTGGAAGATAAATACACGAGTAACATTGCAAATTAACATTAATAAACTTTTGACTTTCTATCCTACTATTGTTTTATAGTAATATTAGAAGTTACAAAGCAAGGACAATTGTTAGGGAGCCTATCTTTTAGGTCAACGGATAATTACAATTATCCCTCCAGCAAATCACAAATCCAAATATGACTTTGGATTGTTGTGAAGATTTAAAAGATTTGTTACTTCTTGCATGCTTCAATAATTGACAAACAAAAGTATTCCTTTTCCCCTTGGAACCCACCATAAACATGGTCTTCAAGTACTCTTAACATTTTTTTTTTATCAAATTTTGTTTTTCAACACAATCTGAGCTTGAAGTTTTCAATTTTTTTACATTATTACTAACAATTTTAGGTTTGATATGGTGAAATGCTTTCAATTCTAACAACTATAACTTTTAATAAAAAGTAAAAGTATTCAATCCAATAGTTTATGTACTTCTATATAGATATAGTACACACACTTAATCCATGGGGGAGTTGGGTGCCCAGATGGTGGAACCACTATTAATGATGGCAATGAAGGTAATGAGTCCAGCTACATCTACTTCCAATCAATCATTTCAATCTTTCAACCTGCTACCATAATCTTGTTCATTATCCACGCTTCACCCTTACAAAATAAAGATCAATTACACTTTTGAAATTTTTGGATGCATATGAATGTAATTGATCATCTTATAGGTAGCCCACTACCCAATCCTATCAAGGTTTGCCATGGTCCAGCAAGGTATTTCTTGAAATATTTTTTCATAGGATTTGTAGTATTTGGGTTTTTGAAACCGAGGGTGATTTCTTTGAATATTAATAATATTTGCAGTCAAAGTGCGAGGGGTCTTTATAATAATGGCCTGGAACATATGGTAGCCATTGGTTAGGGCCCACAATTTTTGGGGCAGATGAGGGAAAATGGGGTCTATGAGTATTTTGGATTGAATGCTCCCCAACCCTGCAATTTAACTTCCCCTCTCAGCCCAAAAGCGTGTTTTTCTTATTGATTAGCTGTAAAGGGCCAACTCAATCTCATGTCCACGGGCCCATTTTTACTTCCTACCTTCACTTGGACTAATTTTAAAATTGAAGTCCTAGGTTTAATGGAATTTTTATGCACCGTAGAAAAGAAAATATTTTTCAATTTTCAGATAATGAGAAAAAGCATTAATTGAGATGCAGTGAAAAAAACTGGTAATAAAAGAGGTGCAACAAGTGTAGATGACAGAACTAGTCAAGGACATACATCCGAGGGAGGGTGGCCCTCGTGCATGTCACGTGCTCTCCTTCTCAAGAAAGAACACAGCTACCCAACAAATGCTGAGCCCCCGACCACCCCCTTGCAAGACGAACTTCAAAGAAACAACGTACAATGAACCTCAACTTTTTTTGGTCAGGCGTGGACCAAAAAACAAGAAAAAGGAAGGAAAACAAGAGCAGCTTAACACATGAATGTTCTATTTTTAGATGTTTTTAATAATTTTATTGAAACATTATTCTTATTTAAAGACGATTTGGGGTTAGGAGGATCAAGAAAGATTTGGCAAAGTATGTCAACACAACAAAAAATGGCCAAACAAAAGTTTATTTAAAAAAAAGAAAAGAAAAGAAAAGAAAACATTAATATAATATTAGTACTTATTTTCACTTGAAAGGGTGCATTCCTAACTTCAGTGCAAGTGAAGTCCAATAATTTTTTGTGCCTCCCATATGAATTATCATGTCAATTTGGTTGGAGCCTAGTCATGTGTCATGCAAACAGATTCATACCACACATCTAAGTTTCAAGATTTTCTTGGATTGGGTGGGACACGATTCTATCCTGCAGCTTCAGCAAAATTAGGACCCTCTTCTTTATGCCATTAACTTTTTCTACCCTCACCACATACAACAGGTGGAAAGTTTTTATTTCTCCTCTGTAATGTCACTTGAAAACTGCTAAACTTTATGTCAAAACTGTTGGAAACTTGGGCCTTCTTTCCTTCAAGATTTTATGGCATAATTTCAATACTAGAAGACTCTACTACTCTATATACTTTTAAGCTAGGCATGCCTTTAAAGCATTTGAATCCACCTCGTTTTTTGGGAGTGTTTATTATTACAATTAAATTGACCCGAAAGATCATGACCCACATATAAATTGAATGGCTGAGATCATCGAAATCATGTCTTCTTAGGTAAGTTGCATGGCTGATGCTTAGATTTTTTTCGTTAAAAGTACTGAATGAACTTTCTACTCTACAAAAAGAAGATGAAGTGTTCATGTTAATCTTAAGCCCTTGTTTAATCAACAGCTGTTTTGTTTTTGTCGTGTTCTTGAGTAGGTTTTGAGCTCATTTCTGCAAATTCAATTCCGAATATGTTTGACCCTTTTTTTCTTTACCTTTTTATCTTTTTCCCACTTTATGTCTACGTGTACTGATTAAGTGAATGTGTGCTCGTTTGACCTATAATTGTGACAAGATGGAGGGTGTTTATGATAGTATTTAGGTTAAGAACTGTATGTATATGTATTGCTGATGTACATGATTTTAATCCAGTACCTTAGATATTTAATAGGATTGATTGAAATTTACCATTAGAGAACGAGTATTTCAATTTCCTGAATAATGATTTCAATAAAATAAACAATAGAAAAACTTCACCTTGAAGTAAGATCAAGTGGTTAGCCTACTCCTATAAATCCAAACTCTAACCAATCTAATCATCAAATTTCTTCATAAAATAAATGTTATTTTCAGCATCTCCAACACTTTGTCACATTTCATCATATAATAAAATAAGTCGTGGAATATTCATTCGATGACATTAATGAAGGGGCAAATCACACTAATCCAACATTAAGCTTACAATATCAATATTAAGTCTTGATTTTCGCATTATTGCGTTGATTAATTTTTCTTGATATGGTTTGCAAAGTTTTCAGAATCAAATTGAGCGGGCAGTGATGATTAGATGTGATTCTACCTTTGGTATTCCAATTTGTGAAGACAAACGTTATGGCCTACGAAGCCTACAAGCCATCGCTGTAGATGGTGCATGAACATGTGAAATCGTAGGCACAAAAGGAGACCAGAGCTATGCCATTCCACCACTTAGTTCTCCTTCGATTGTTACATTGAAAAGAAAAAAAACAAAAGTTGGTGGAATTTCGCCATTGTACACTCATTCTAGTGCTACTCTTTTGAATATGTTTTTTGATTTTTTCTTTTCTTTTGATTTATTTTTTGTGATTAATAGATTATTTTCTTCAAAAAGTTTCATTTTCCATCATCTGGGTTCATTTTTTGCTTCGATTATAGTCTGAAAAACCAAAAATTAAAAAATAAAAAAATGGCGCAACTCAAATTATTTTTTAAAAGTAATAAAGAACGTGTTCAAATATAAATAGAAGTAAAGGTTATAACTTTGTATGTAGGGAAATGAAAATGGAACATAATTTTCCAGGTGGGGTTTGTCCTAATTTTGTTTTCTTCATTGACTTGTCATCTCATCTTATAAGGCCGTTTTTTGAGGTGGTATATAGATTGTGGCAGACATGAAGAAATAGGGGCCAAACATTTTGACCGAAATATTTTGTGCATGAATGAGAGATTCGTACTAGTGTCAACAGATTTTGCTTAGTGGAAATTGGATACCCCAATTGAGAATGCACTTTTAAACTTTTGGAATCTTTGTTTTATTTTATTTTTTCCTAAAAAAAAATAAATCTTGAAATTACATTAACATACTAATGTGACACGTAACCCACAAAGAAAGTTTCTTACCTCACTTATTCTATCCATTGATAGGCCCATATACGAACTTAGTAGTTACAGCCCAAGAAATAAATACGAGCTATCAATAAATATAATTAAGAAAAATACATGATCTTCGTGTATTAATGTTTTTAGCATTGATATATCTAAGGGCCTGCTTGTAAAATCTTAGTGCTATAATGCTATTAACGAATTTCTAACTTAAATCTATATTTTAGAACAGTATCGACTCTCAAGTTATAAAATATTTATAAAAGAGAGTTGACGAAGAAGGAAAAGTTAGAAATGAACACACACAAGAACTCAAATACTTTAATACAAACTCATGGTGGCCCAAGAGAAGTTGTTCCAAGAAAAAATTCTCATATTGTTTAATTTTGCTGGGCCTATCAACTGTTGGATAATATTATAATAATTAGCCCACTTATTGTCAATTTTGCTTTGCCCGTATTGTTGAAAGCCCAATAGTTTTTGGATCTATCCTAAATTATAGGATCATACAATAAATCTTGCATTTTGACAATAGTATTAGGAACTTAGCAAAATCCAATTAAAGTGACTTGAAAGATTCTTTATTCCAGAAACTCATTTTTTTTTTTTTTTTCATTTTTGACATTAGAGAGTCGAGACCAATATTGTAAGATATATGTATATTTTTTCTTTCTTTCTTGTAATTAATTAGATGCAACTGCATATTTTTTCATCTTGTTGAATCTAAACCACGATCTTGTGTTATTCTAAATATATTTCCTCTAAAATTATTTATGACATATATGCATCAATGAGATAATTATGGCATACCTCCGAATCAAAGAATTTATGTAGGTTTTGTTTTAGCTAGTTAGTTAGTCAAAGATGTATAATTTGAGTTATACCTATATAATTGGACAGATTTATAGGTCCAAATTAAATTCAAGGCCTCTAATTTTGGGGTTGGTGACAAAGACCGCAATTAAACTCTATTATTAGTTTTGACTCGAAATAAATATAATTGGTTTATTTCAGTTGGGTATATATATATATATATATATTAATTATATGATAGAGTTGATGTGTGATGTTTTGACAAGTAAATGTAGCAATGCGACATATTTCAATAAATTCCGGCTGGTAATTAGGTTTGGTAAGACAGAATTGTTTGGTCATAATCATACTCCATATATATGTCCTTACAAAGTTAATTTGAGAAAGCAGCCGTCTAAGTAGGTTAGACCAAACACCAAAGAATATGTGTACCATGTGATGCTTAAACAACTATAGGGAGGTGCCCTCTAATTATTAATAATGCCAAAAAAAAAATAAAATCATATAACCATGCATCAAATATATCATTTTCGTGGCTCTCCTAAACTGCTATTATTTCAGTAAATTGCCAAAAGAATCTTTTTTTTTTTTTTTAATTCCAATGTTTATTTTTCCGAGATGTGTTTATAATTTTAATTCAAGCCCCACAATTAAGTTTAATTTATGAAACCATTTTTAAGAAATCTATTGTTTTTGTTCCAATGTATTACACATGACTCTGTCAAAAAATAAAATAAAATAAAATTAAACGCTTTGCCAAATTCAACAAAATTATAACAATTATTAAATTTTTCGATAAGTTAAATCAAATAGAATTTTCTTTTACAAATTTTATTCAATATGCTATTACATTGTACTTTTTCCTACAACATATATACTTTGCACATATATGATTTTATACGTTATTACATAATTAAGAATGCCACGTGTACATTTTGTGATCATTATACTAAGTAATCTTGATTTTAATCGTATACACTTATTCCTCCTCACCACGTCATCTTGGTTTACATATAACATTAGATGCTCTTTGCTCTGAAGTCCCAATCAGCTATAAATTAAATATAGTTTCTGTCGAAGAAACAAGTTGTGACAAAAAGAAAAGGAATCAATCAATTGAGTTTCACATAGTCATCTTCCTTGGCTGATTAATTTGACCTCACCACCTAAATACATGGTCCACAATTCTTTGTCGACAAGGTTTTTTTTTTTTTTTTAATAATTATTTTCTGGCTAGACTTAACTAAATGTATAAAATTTGGAAGGTTGAAGGATATTCTCACCATCTTCCTTCCTTTCTTCTGGAGTTTATATTCTTTATTCTTCTTCAAAAATCTTCATATATAGTCATATTATACTAATTATTACTATGTTTGTAGAATGTTACAGCCTTCATCAAGAAATTGTCTGGATACAACTTCATTTTCATAGTGAATTTATTTTTTCAAAATAAAATCAAATTTATATTATATTTTTTTAATATATTTTTCTTCTAATACATTACATTTTTGAATACGTTCTCCCACAATACTTTTCCTAAAACACCCAAAACAAATCCAAACATCTTGTTGGTTCTTTGAACAACAGAAGTTAAAATATCAGATTTCCAAAATCCTAAGAAAAATTCATAATTATTTGCAATAACACATAGACAGAAAAAAATTATTGAGCGAGAATTCAATTGAGCAGCAGCGAGAACAACTCATCATTGAAATAAAAAATTAAGTTGATTGGAAAATCTTTTGGAAATGGCTATTCAAGACCACAATATAATGTATATATGGATACAAATTAAATAAAAATCAGGGTAAAAAATCTTTCATCGCATATTTTCATGCATATTTGACACTGTCACGATTTATCTGTACTTATGTAATTAAAGGGAGTTTAAAATGAAAATGATAAGCTATGTGTGATAACAATAAAATCAAGACGAAATTAGGAGTGAATAAATCTATTGTCTCAAAAAAATTCACATGTGAGTACAGTTTAAAATATGCATGGGTCGTATATTTAATGTGAAAGTGTGGATGGGGAGTGGATTTCCTAACCTCAACCACAAAATTCACAACTTACACCAGAATTTGAGTTCTCCAAATCTGTGGGTTTAATTGTTTTCAATTTAAATGTTTCTTAAAAAGCACGACAAAAGAGGTGAAAATGCCTGATTTGTAGTGGTAGTTGACATCGACATATCTAACCGTTTGAAACTTGGGTTAAAGGCAAAAGATAAAAAATTTAAAAACCAGTTGGTTCGTGGTTTTAACACCCCTAGAAAAATTGGAAAGAAAGAATAGGTGATCTATATGTATATTTTTTTAAATTTTAAATTGGGCTTCCTAATTTTTTATTTCGGCTTGGCTTTCAGCTTCAGTTAGGCTTGAAAAGCTTGCTTGATTTTGTATTGTTTTTAATCTGATATAATTTACTGTAATTAAAAAAATTAACTGCAGGGTTCATAAATTTTTTAACTGGATTTGGAAATAATCATAAGACTGGTTTAGTGGTGAACCCATGTGAAGTTTTTATTTGTAGCCATATAACATGACCTTGTGCCACTAATTAATAACTTCAGATGAGTTGTCTGACATTCAATTGGCCTCTTAAATCAATCCAGACCAGGTATTATGTGCAACAATAAATCCATCAGTTGAGGTGTAATGCACTGTATATAGAGTCGAACACACTACCAAATGAATTGTTAAATTAAAAAAAAAAAAAAAAACACTCTCTGTACTGATATAAAATTGAGGTAAACAAGTATGTTTTAATTGAAAACCAATCTGTACGTGGAATGTTCTTACAAACACACACACACACACACACTCTTTCAGGACTTGATCGGTAAAAGTTTTTTTCATTTGACCACTTTATTTATGAATGTTTTCATGATTATTCGGAAAGATTTAATCTTTTCCTGCTTTATTTAAAGCGGCTATGGAGGCGAACATATTAACAAAATAACCTGCCTGGAATTCCTGTAGGTAAATAGGAAAAGTAATTTTGTCCTTTTTTTGTAGCATAAACAATTATGCAAATATTTTCAAGTAGTTTCTTTTGTTCCGATGCTTGTATCATTGTATGGAGTACTTATGTAATAAAATCATCAAGTTGGATCTTACAAGACCACAAAGATGGCAACGAGTTAAATTTTGAATGAATTTGGTCAAATTTAAGATTTGAACTGTCAAAAAGAAATTAAACCGTGACTCATCCCGTTCTACCTCAATCGAGGCCCAGCTCCACCTGATTCAAAACCGATGGGTTCAATCGATATAAACTCGTCAACCTGCTAAAAATAAAATTTGAGTCTTTTTTATGATCTTATATAATTACTTTTATTTTTTGTATGACTATTTAGTTTTGAAATTTTTGATTGATTAATACCGATGACAAAACGTAATTTTTATGTTGTATTTTCCTATTTATTAAAGGTAATAATATCATTAACTTATAAAGAGATGAATATAATTAAATTACATGTTTCAATATTTTGAAATATTTTATATAACTTGCCTACATATAATTTTTTTAATTTTAATATAGTTTATGTATAATACATTTTGTATTGGGTCATATATAAAATAATTATAATATTTTTGAATTAAAACTAAAATTTAAAAATAATTTTTGAATTGATTTAATAATTCTGCAATATGTATAGTTACTTAATTCAAAAATCAATAAAGTTAAATAAATTAATAATTATAATTTTTTATATAAAATAATAATAATAATAATATGAGGCTGATCTGCTAAAACATGTTACCCGCCCCAAAATTTATAAAATTAAAGCCTACATCCACCTTAAAACATGATTAGTTGAATTTGGATCTATTTTGTTCGGAACAAATTAACTATTAATTCGAATTTAAATCCACTCTCTTACCATTCCAACACATCTATCATATCCTAATGGTGACAACTACATGCATTTAGCTAGTCACGACGTACACAATATTGGACATCCCAAATTAATTCTTTCACTGCAATGCCAAGATATTTACTTTACTTATATTCAATATGGTTTGCTAAAGTTGGACATATTGTCAGAGCCCTTTACAACAAATAATTATTTCAATATCAAAAACAAGATTAAATTGCATATTCAATTATTCAATCTGTTAAATACTACTACTCTATCCGCAGAATTGTTAAAAACACAATTAAAAACTCCGCCTAACCGTACAGAAATGTTAAAATGCAGATGTACTTTACTTTTTCTGGGGTATGCAAATTCAGATATTATTAATTTTACCTTTCTTACAAGTTTAATTCATGCACAATTTATATAGTAGTGCCTGCATGTGTATGTGTGTCCGTCTCTCTCTCTCTCTCTCTCTCTCTCTCTCTCTCTCTCTCTCTCTATATATATATATATATATATATATATAAATATAGACTTGGCTAAGCCGAAACCATAATGGCGCGGCTAGGGCGGCATCCAAAACTAAAAAGTAGGCTAATTGAATGTTAACATAGGCATTCAACTACTTGGACACTCTCTTCACAACTGCCTACATATTGAGTTTCAAAACAGCCAATCTTATAGTAAGAATAAATGATAGTTAATAAAATTAATAATCTATCTCTGTCAATTGTCAACCACATAACATTTTTCATTGTGTAACATCATGACCACCAGTATCTTCACGACCATGTTCCTCATTTCTTTTTAAACCCCTCCTTCCTCCTTGTAACATAACTAGCTCTCACACACACACATAACACCCCTCTCTTCTCTGATCTCAATCTCCCTCTAGAAAAATGGGTGCTCATCGGCATTTTGAGCCGATAACAAAGTGTAGCATCAAGGGGCGATCGAATCAAGCCGTGGCAGCTGACCTAGATGGCACACTCTTGCTGTCTAGAAGTGCGTTTCCTTACTTCATGCTTGTCGCTTTGGAAGCTGGTAGCCTTATACGGGCTTTGTTTCTTTTAGCAGTTGTCCCGTTCGTGTACTTTGTCTACCTATTCGTGTCAGAATCGTTGGCAATCCAAACCCTCATCTTCATTGCCTTCTCCGGGCTCAAGATTCGTGACATCGAGCTCGTTGCCAGGTCCGTCTTGCCTAAATTCTATGCAGAAGATGTGCACCCGGAGACGTGGAAAGTGTTCAATTCCTTTGGTAAGAGATACATAATCACTGCAAACCCTAGGATTATGGTGGAACATTTTGTTAAGAATTATTTGGGGGCCGATAAGGTTCTTGGGACAGAGTTAGAGGTGACAAATTCCGGACGGGCCACAGGGTTTGTGAAGAAGCCAGGTGTTCTTGTTGGGGACCATAAGAAAATGGCAATTGTAAAAGAATTTGGTGCTAATGTGCCTGATTTAGGTCTCGGAGATAGAGAAACTGATACGACTTCATGTCCATATGTAAGGTAAGTTCAATCACAAAAATGGCTTTGTTTTTATTTTGTTTTATTTTTATTTTTAAATTCATTTAGTTGGCTATTTAGAACATTATATGCTTGACTTGTTGATTTTATTTGGTCAATCACTATAGATAGATAAAGTGTTGTTATATATCGATAATTTAGGTAGGCTTGGTGAGATTTTAACATTTTCTCGTGCCTTTTTTGAAGGTATTTTATATAACCAGGCAAGTATACATATCATATGACCCCATGCATATTTCATTTTTGTGGTTGAGGGCTTATATCCGCACAGTGCTTTGTTCATGGTCTTCTTTTCTTTTCATATTTCACTCTCATCCTTCTCAATACATATTTCTAGTGGTACTGTTTTTGTGAAAATAACCCTGCATGGATAAGACAGCGACTTCTTTTGCCCAAGGAACGGTCTGTAAAATAAACCCCAAAATGCAACTTTCAGTTATTCCAAAGTATTTTGCACTCAGTATATATGTGGAGTCATAGCTAGGTTAGTCACCTTTTTCCCTATCCTAGCAAAAGTAGAAATGGGAGAAAGAATTGAAGTCACAGATTAAATATTTACCTTTCTTGGTCACTTTTCCTGATCAAGAAATTTCCAAAACCACCCCATAAAAGCCACAAGTCAGGCCTCTCACGAGTGGAATTGCACTATCCTCTTATTTCATGCACATATTTAATAGCTAGCTGCTTAAATTAACAGTTAGGTGTTCATTACTTTGTTTTGGCACAAGTCTTCCATCTTTTATCAACCCCCCAATTCCTAAACCAACACCCCACGTTAAATAAACTAACAAATAAATGTCACACACATAATTACACTCAGTGAAATATATAACAAGAAGAGAGTGAAAGTAAAAAATTATGTACATGAAGTTTGTGCTTATTCTCAAGTCACAAGATATTCTCTCACTTTCTAAACTTCATTTTTGACAAAATCAAAATATGAAATAAAATATGGGCTATGCATTTTTGGAGGCTAAACATCTAGAATTCAGAAAAATTACACGTATACTTATGAATTTTAATTAACTAATTTCTTGATTTTACACAGGAGGGATACATGGTGCCTAGAACAAGAACTGAACCACTGCCAAGAAACAAGCTTCTATGTCCGATCATTTTTCATGAGGGTCGTTTAGTACAACGGCCCACACCCCTTGTGGCATTGGTCACATTCCTGTGGATGCCATTTGGCATTATTTTGTCACTCATTAGAGTCTATCTCAACATCCCTTTGCCTGAAAGAATTGTACGTTACACTTACATGATGCTTGGAATCAAGCTCATTGTCAAGGGCACCCCTCCACCGCCGCCTAGGTCTGGCCACGGCGGCGTACTCTTTGTCTGCAACCACCGGACCGTCCTCGACCCAGTTGTCACGGCGGTGGCACTTGGCCGGAAAATCAGTTGTGTCACTTATAGCATAAGTAAGTTCTCAGAATTAATATCTCCTATTAAAGCCGTTGCATTGTCAAGGGAAAGAGAAAAAGATGCGGCGAACATAAAGCGCTTGCTTGAAGAAGGCGACTTAGTGATATGCCCCGAGGGGACTACTTGTAGAGAACCGTTTTTGCTGAGGTTTAGTGCGCTTTTTGCTGAATTAAGCGACAGAATCGTGCCTGTCGCGATAAATACTAAACAAAGCGTGTTTTATGGGACGACAGCCCGTGGATACAAGTTATTGGACCCGTATTTTGTTTTCATGAACCCAAGACCAACCTATGAGATCACGTTCTTGAATCAATTGCCACGCGAACTTACTGTTAGAGGCGGAAAATCAGCAATTGAGGTTGCCAATTACATACAGAGGGTCCTGGCAGGAACACTGGGGTTCGAGTGCACAAATCTGACTAGGAAGGACAAGTACGTGATGATGGCTGGAACAGATGGATGTGTTCAATCGAAGAAGGAGAATGGATGTGAAGAAGAAAAGAAGTGAAATTGAATCAATGGGTTTTAGGTGTTTTTGCAAATGTTATTTATTCCTCCTACTTAAGAAAATGGGAAAGAAAACAAAAAAAAAATAATTAAACAGGAAGAGAATTGAATTTGTGGGTTGTGATAATGATGATAGGCCTGATCATGGCTGCACAATAACAGTCAATATGTATATTGTTCTTTGAATATAATTGATTAGTAGTACTGTCTTGATTATGAAATGCTAGCTTCAAGATTAAGCATCATATAGATTTCAAATACTTTTTGCAAAATTTGTCCATCATATATGTGTATGTATAGTATATAATTGTATATACGTGTGTGTGTGTGTGTGTGTGTGTGGAGATTAGCTAGCTTTTTTATTTCACAAAAAGAAGTTTTGCTCCATATGTACTTCTCATTGTATTCATTTCTATTAAAGGCCATATACAGAGAAATAAAGGAAAGTGGTCACCAAAATTCTTAGCTGCAAATAAATAATACAGACAGCTTGAAGGAGTAATAAATGGTGACCTATATTTACTTTTGGCTGGCAAGATGAAAATCTTGAAAATGCTTCTAGCGACAAGTCATGACTTTTGTTTGTAGTCGTTCTTCCCTTTTGCTTCTATATGTTATCTTTAATATTAATTGGCACATTTTTTCCTTGCACGGGTTTAATCCAAGAAAAGGTTTACATGCATTTTTCTGAAAAAAAAAAAGGGGGCAAATAATAGTATTGTTGAAGAACTATGATATATTGGCAGATGCTTTTGTTTTTAGCAATCTTGAGTCATTGTCATGTATTTAACTCTCTAGAGATTTCAACCAGATTCTTGAACATTTGAAAAGTTGGCAACAATTTGAATTTGAGTTTGTCGAAGGAAATGGTAGTTGGCCGGAGAGGAATTGGTGGATATAAGCGCTCGAAGAGAAAAACAAAAGAGAACACTCTTTTACTAGCATTGGTGGAAGTCCAAGAGAGAAGACAAGGGCATATTGAAAGAGCAGCAAGGGCGTATTAATGATCTGCTAATGATGGATTAATTCTCTTCAAATCTTAAAAATTCCACTTTCTTCCTTAAACCAAATGCGACTACCCTCAGATTCATAATCGAGGGTAAGGTATGAGCGAATCTTGAGTGATAAATTAAATTCTTGGCAGGAATTTTAGGTTATCTCTCTCAACTGATGGGGGGGGGGGGGGGACCTTTACCAGCTCTCTGAATCTGAAATCTAAATCAAGAAGTGAATTAACTAGAGCTTATTGATGAAGCCCACATGGTATGCCAGCTACATCTCCAATAATTCATTGTCATATTAATTCTACCCATACCTTTATTTTCTTCCTTCAATCTCCAATGGCAACTTTCCGGCCAAAAAGCCCTTTGCATTAAATCGAACACCTTCAATTCATGAGCAATGAGCAATGAACCATGCAATTGCACAGATGGATTGCTGTCATCAAGCTTTCTTGGGTTTGTAGAGTCACGAATTTTAGCAGACACTGGAATATGCATGTTTGAAAACTAAAACATGTAGTGTTATAAGCTTAATGGTAAAAATGAGTATTCTAACAATTAACGTTGAACTTTTTACTATGTCATAAGATCTTAAATCAGTTGACCTTTTTATCTAAATTATTCTAGAATTTGATCTGATTCTCTTGAAGTGGATATATGTGTTACTCATGTTTTAGAAACCCAAATCCCATAGTTGTGTTGGGTCTCCGCACTTCTGAGTCTTGGGAAGGCCCGTTATATAATATATTTCAATTTAGATTGGGCCTTACCCAATCCATTTCAGCCTAGTCATTGGACGACAAAAATCTCAATTTTTGCACTATTTTGTATCCTACATCAATCTTGTGAAATGTGATGATTAGTGTGTAAATTTCACTTTGGACGATAAACTTAATGGACAAATGCATATGATATTCCTTTTTTTTGGTGGAAAACTAAAATTTAAAGCCCAATGAAAAAGTGAAAGTGGAATGCTGAAAGTGTACTAGATACTATATTTAATATATTTATATACTTTATATATATTTATTAAATAAATATTTTATTTTTTATAAAATAAAATATTTAATCTTTATTTATATATTAAATGTACTATACGTTTAATATAACATAAATGTTAATGTTGAAAGTGCTCATAGTAAGATATTAACATGCACACATGTAATTTAAATTGCAACATATTTGAATGTCACATTTAATTATTTTTTTTTCATGAATTCTTGAAAATCAAATCAAACAAAGAAAAATATGGTTTTTAGGTAAAATCTACGTTCTAAACACCGCATAATTACTGCACAAGAGTTTTGGATGAAAAATCCAAAAAATTCCATCTGCCGAGACAACTTGGTTAAAATCACAAATTGTGTTCTACTTATGTAATGCCTAAAGACAACTGTATTAGCCCAGAAAGCACAAATCTTTCCGAAAATTCGAATCCAGACCCAGTTCCCCTCAAAACCACCGTACATGGACGACCAAAATCCCGACCCCACCACCACCGGCGGCGAACGCATCAAACTCAACGTTGGAGGCAAGCTCTTCGAAACAACTGTCTCCACTCTTCGGTCCGGGGGGCCGGATTCCCTCTTGTCCGCCCTCTCGAATCGGCCGTCTCACGATCCAGTCTTCATCGACCGCGACCCAGAAATCTTCTCCATCCTCCTCTCCCTTCTCCGGTCCAATCGCCTCCCCTCCACCGCCAAACGCTTCTCCAACCAAGAACTCATCGACGAGGCCCTCTACTTCGGCATCGAGTCCCAACTCAGTTCCGCACTCGCCCCGAGTCGACTCAATGGCATAGACGCCTCCCTATTAACTACCGTGAAACCCTCCTCTGACGGCATCGTTTCAGACTTCAACGCCATCGAGTCAGATGGGTCGTTATGGGTGGCCCATGGCGGGCAGATTACGCTCTACGATTGGAATCTCAGCCATACAGCAACAGTACGGACGCATTTAGATTTCATCAATTCGGTGAGAAGAATCCGACCCGAGATTGCTGCTGTTGGGTCCCTACATGGAGCAGGCTTGCATTTTTATAATATGGCTAACGGGCGCCGAGTCCACTCGGCCGAATGGGTCGACCCATCCGATGTGAGGATATACAGGGCCCGAGTCCATGCGATTGCTGACTCGGAGAATTCAGTATTCGCTTCATATGACTGCCGTCACGGAGAGAATTGCGTCTTAATGATCGATAAATCGACGATGAGGATTTCGTCGGAGATTGGGAGAATGTCGGGAAATTCTTCAAAAAATATGGTACCCACAAAGCTGAAGTATGTATCCGATATGGGGGTTTTGGTCGGGAGTTCTGTGACATCAGGGGCATTTGGGTATTCCGGGTATATTCGGCTGTGGGATCCAAGAACCCGAAATGTAGTTTGGGAAACGAACGAACCGGGTTCGGGTCGAAGCAGCCGGTTCGGGGACTCGTTTGCCGACACTGATATTGACTTGGATGAGCTGTCGTTGTTCAAGATATGCTCAAAATCGGGTGATTTGGCAATGGCGGATTTGCGTAAACTGAGCGATGATCCATGGCTCTATTTGAAAGAGAAGAATCCGAGTATGAGAAATGTGGGAGGGAATGGTGGTGGCAATTTTGTAATACATTGTTATCGGAAACAAGTGTTTGTAGGGAGAGAGGGAGAGTTGGAGGTCTGGTCGATAGTGGAGGGAAATGAAAATGAGGGGATTGTGAGTGAAGGGATGTATAGGAGGAATTATGTGGATAAGGTGGTGGATTCAGAACGAGGGATCATTAAGAAAATAGAGGGTGGCGGGGATAGGCTCTTTGTGACTAGAGAAGATGTTGAGGGGATTGAGGTTTGGCAAAGTTCTTATAACTCTGCTGCCGTCTCAGTTTTATGATCGGTATGGAGTTGCGATATAATCTGTAATAAATTTGGTGATTGTTTTGGACATTGTTTGTCAATCACGGAAGAAATAGGTCGTACATTCCTTTTGCTAATCTTGAGGTTATGGAGTTGGGGTTTTGGAAATGCTCGTAAATTGTACAGTATCAGTTTTGCCATTTCATTTATAAATAAATGTGTTTTCTTGACCACATTTAGTTTTTCAAAATTCTCCCAGGTCTAGAAAGCATGGAATAAGTGATCACGGACTACTTACAATTGCTGGTGAGTAATAAGATTGGTAGTGCTTTTACTAGAAAATGAATTAGTAGTAGTTACTGTTTAGTGTTTACGTTCAGTTGGGATTTTCTTGATGATGGTTAGGGATGGGGGTGGGGGGTGAAGAGAGAGCTTTGTAAACGAAGCCAAAAAAGGGAGGGTGATTTTCAATCAATTTGCAGTTATTTTTGGTGGGGAGGGGATGCACAGCATTTGCTTTTGCTTGCTTCCCTGTTGTTGAAGGAGCCAACTGCCTAGGTTTCCCCATCTCTTAGGCCTCAAAAGAGGAATTGGTGTTGGTAGGGTTTTTGGTGGAAAGTCCTTGCTGAAGAATGATAGCCTTTCTCGGTTGTGTATATCAAAAGATTTGTGGTTATGAGCCTTTTCAGCTAACCAACCAGACATTCAGACATGAGGGAGCATTATTACCATTGCCATGGTAGTGATAAATGCATGCATCCTTCATTGCTATTCTGAAACTGAGAGATATACCGAGTATTAAGCAGCTAAATTACACCCTCTATGTCTCTGACAAGAATCTGATCTGATTTGTTCTTAGTTTCTAACGAGTATAAAGGACACTGTATTATCCTTCTGATATGATTAAGCCTAGAATACACCTGTTTGATTTAGCTATACAATATTACAACGTGCGTACCCTTAGAAGAGGATTAAACTTTGCTATAATAAACCTCTCAAAGGTCTAAACTTTTGCAATTATTTTCAATTCAGAATATTTGATTTGAAATTATGGTGGGATGTGCATTACACACACACACACACATACATATATATACACATATATATATACACACATATATATATGTATATGTATGTGTGTGTGTGTGTGTGTGTGTGTGTGTGTATCAACATCTCCATTTAAGTTCAAAATTCTATCATTAACGTGCAACGACTTGTAAGTCAACATCTCCAAAGTCTACAAAGTACAATTCAGTCATATAGTACCTTTTTATTTAAGTGTTTTGGACAATGAACTAACACGTTTTACCAAATCAAAATACTCCATGATTTTCTCCCTACGTTAATTTCTTTATTATATAATCAGACTAGTTTTTTTATGAAACTTCCTTCCCCACAACAAACAAGAGGAAAGTAGACTTGTGAAGAAGAATCTAAACGTTAGAGAGAGATGATGCCGCCAGGGGTTGCATATTTCAACGCGCTACCAAAAGAAAAACAATTAAAATAAATGACATTGTTCATTAATTGATAAAAATACATCTAAAATATTGATCTTCACATGCTCCTAGTTTTTTCCTAGAAGAATTGTTGATTTTCCAGCAATCTGATCTCTCCTCAACAGTCAGCCTAAGAGAGGCCTGTGGAATTTTAAGATCAATTTTAAATCATAGTTATGTTATAACTTGCGAATATATATAATTTTAGGACGTTAATTTGTTTTCTTTTCATGTCTGAAACGAACTAAAATGGAATTTGGTTTGGGCGTCCACTGTCCTGTTTTTGTCCGAGTTGACTTTCACCATCTAAAATTATCCCGTGATACATATCTATGAAATTCAACTTACTTCCATTGCAGACTTGCAGTAGTCTCTCTTTTACGCGCTGCGAAAAAATCAAAGAAAATACAAGAAACCACTACATTTATAGGCCATTATCTTTCTTATATATAACCCCTCTCTGCAACTAACTGAAACAAGAAGCTACATTATCTGTCATTGCAACCCAAATTCCGAAATCTGTTTATACTAAAACAAGTTTCTGAGTCATCTCTGAGCTTTCTTTTTCGTGGAAATCTTAGTTCAGTAAGAAGGATAAAATATTCATAACTAAACTCAACTGAACTTCCAGTTTTGCAAATCTTGTAGGTGTTTTTTTGCCTTTTCTTTTTCTTGTTCTTCTTGTTCTTCTGAGGAGTTGACATATGGAAGATTGATGAAATTGGCAATTTTTTCGCAGAGACAGGGAAACAGTGGCTAGCTCAAATGGCAACTGTTGGGAGAGTAGTGGGTAAGCACAGATTGACTCTAATGATCATAATCCATTCTTTACAAAGAGATAATTATGTCACTTTGTATCATGTTCAACACTTTTTTGTTCTTGAATTAGTTCGATTTGATGGCTTTTCTTTTCCTTTTTACCTGATTGAAAGACAATTCTATCTAGTTGCTTTTGTGACCTGATATTAGCTTCTTCCACCATTTACAGTCCTGCTATGGGTGGACATACTGGCGATGTATGCCATGTATGTGATGATGGCGTACTTGACCAACGTTTGGAAGCTCGATTTCACCCATGCGGCTGCGATCGTCAACGTGTTTTGGGGTGTGGTTACAGTGTTGCCATTGCTCCTGGCATTCATAGTTGACACCATAATGGGCAATTACTGGATGCTCTTGATCTCCAGCATTGCTTACAGTGCTGTAAATCCTGATCCCTTTAACTAAATTTTATCAAGGCTTTTTCGTATCATATGAGCTCTGAAATTACTGGATTTTTACGTATTCAGGGACTGGGATTTTTGACAATGTCCACTCCACCAGTGCTAGCACATACTATGGGAACCTGCAGCGAATACATGCCGGAATGCATTGGTCAAGGCCAAAAAGTCCTTTTCTACACAGCTTTGCCTTTAATAGCATTCGGGATGTCTGGCCATTTGACTTCTTGGAACTCATTCATGGCCGAGCAATTTAGCGGAGAAGAAGACAATATTGATGAAAACACATTTTGGCGGTTCTTTTTCAGTGTTTTAGCCGTTATCATCACAACTTTTGTTGCAGTCTTAGCACTCCCCTACGTAAAACCATGGTCACTTCGGTTTGGGATTCCAGCCATATGTACTCTGGTTGCCACTCTCCTGTTTTTCAGCGGCTCATGTTCCTATAAGTATTTCAGGCCAACAGGAAGTCCTTTGACAATGTTTGTTCGAGTGTTTGTGGCTGCTGTTTCCAAGTTGTTTTACAGAACCCCAAGAGATGCTAAGGAACTATTTGAGATCCAAAATTCTGAACTTTACTTGGTTCCCCATACAAGGAGCCTGAGGTCCCTCCCTTTTCTTTCTCTCCAAGTCGCACACAATATATGGTTTTCAGAATTTCACATTGGTTACATAATTTGTCAGTCAATCAAGAAAGCTGTTTAAGTAGTACATCACGAACAAGTTTTTATCTATTACTCGGACATTTATCTGATACATTCTTGATATACAGGTGCTTGGACAAGGCTGCAATTCTTATACCTACAAAACCTCTAGAGGAACAGGAAAAGAATATGTGGAGACTTTGCACGGTGACAGAAGTGGAAGAGACCAAAACCATCATACGCATGATTCCTGTATGGATGACTTTCATCTTATGCGGTGTTGTGTCAGCCATTGGATTCACCTACTTCATTGAGCAATTAGATCACCTGAACCCCAAAGTCGGGCGCCTCAAGGTCCCCACCGTAGCCCTTCTTTGGTTCTTCGAGCAAGCCCAAAATCAATGTGCAAAACTCTATGCTAAGTTTGCGAATTCTTTAGGAGAATCAGGGTCAAGAAAGTTTGCTCCTCCAGTTGGGATTGCGATATCAATGATACTCGCGATACTCTGCTGCATCACTGCTGCCAAAGTGGAGAACCGAAGGCTTGGCGTGGTTCAAAAGCATGGTTTGGTTGACAAGCCAGATGAAACAGTGCCCATGACCGTGTTCTGGTTGCTTCCACAGTTTGTTCTACTTGGGGCATTTAGCGGGATTTTTAATTACAGCGCAATTTGCTTCTTCATTGATCAATCCCCTGTCTCAACACAAAGGCACTTGCCGTTCTTCATTAGTGGTGTGTCCGGTGTTGGGATTCTTTGCAGCGTTCTGTCGGTGTTTGTTGTGGGAAAAGTAAGTGAAAGAGGAGGGAAAATGAATTGGTTTCAGCACAACCTGAATGGAAGTAGACTCGACAAGTACTACTGGACACTGTCTTGGTTGATGGCTATCAATCTTGTAATCTTTATACTGGTGGCAATATTTTATCGTTACAAGGAATCGGAGTTGCAAGATCAACAAGCTCCAGATTTTGGTGGGATTGATGAGCCGTACAATGATAATTCAAAATGCTTCTGCTGCTGCTGTTAGATGTCAAAGAATATGCATTACATAGAAAAATAATATTTTCTCAGCTTTTTAGTGTTGTTTCAAAGTCTTTCTATGATTTTCATGAAGGTGTACATGTTTCGTGTCTGGAGTCTGGAACTTTAAGGTGTATATAGCATGTGTTCTATTTTTAGTCTTGTAAACTTTTGAAACTTGTTCATTATTCTGTGCTTCAAAACTTTGCCAATATATTCGTATCAATAAGAGTCATCAGATTTGACCCTGAAATAGTTTCTGGTGATCGGATCCCATGCCACCACAAATTTAAAAATTAGCTACTCCTCTCCCTTGTCACCTTCAATTGTAAGATGTTAGAAAATTATTACTTTGGCAACCTTAATATTATGATCTAACATCTTGGCGTTAACTGTAATTTTTGTTCTAGTATTATATTATGTTTTTGAACAAAATAAGCGTCAAATTTAAATACTTTTTGAACACGACTGTGACTACATGAAAAAATATAAAATAATTGTACTCAATAACTTAAAAATTAAAAAAATACTCCAAACGAAATTGAAAAAACACAAGTCATATTCGTTTCGCAATTTTGTACTTGAAGTTGATTCGTAAGATGGATTAACCGAATGAACCAAACATGTCAAATTATACCAGTTCAAAATCAACTAATTATTTGATCTATTTAACTCAAAATTATATAAAGTTTTGGTTGATTGTTAATAATTATGTTATCATAGTGAGTTTTTGGTTTGAGGAACTGAACTCAAGTAATTTAATATTATTAAATATATTAACACGTTTTAACTTATTTGATCGAGTTTAAAAATTTAACAAATAAAAAAAATTAAATAGTAATTTAACAAATTAACAAATCAAGTTCTAAAAAAATTTATAAATAAATTCAAATCAAATCTCAAATAATATAATTTATTTTAAAAGATCAGATGGTGGTAACTACTTTACACATTTAATTGTGTATTGGGTAATTTGAAAAAGGTTGAGGATGCTTGTCAAAATTACTTACCGAACGGTGGCTAAAATTGTTTGCTATAGTATGAATTCGATTCCTCGTAACTTACCTATGGCGCCAATCATAGAGTTCCAAACAATTTGCATCCATTTTATTATTTGCTTTCAATATATTATTATTTAATTTCAACATATGATTGTAAAGAATTGTGTGTATGAGATAAGACTTAGAATATCGAAGTTCTAAGACTAGATATCGCTTATGCGTTTATCATTCTAATATCCTCTGTTTGTGGCTGGTCAATGCAAAGTCAACGTGAACTTTTTTTTTCTACTATATATATATATATGATTTACTGATAGTTAAGAAAAAAGTAGTCAGTCTCCAAAATTGAGGAAGGAATATTGGAAGTGAGCCAGCTTTTCCACAATGCCTTGTTGTACTAATCAAGAATCCTGGTACTAAGTATATATGATTAAATTGAGTAAATTCACACATAAATATATATATTTTTAATTATTTATAATAATATTTTTTTTTTCAATCAATGTAATCTTTATAGTTAATTAAGAGAAAAGATGAAAAAATCTTAAGTAAACTAAATTATTTTTTATCAAAGCAAGCATATGATATTATTCATAATAAATATCATTTTGGTGTTTGAGTCGATTATGGATGTCAAATTGGTAATTAAATTTTTACATAAAATGATATTCAAATTTTGCTATAAATATTAAATTAGTAAAATATTGTTCATTTAATTTTTTGTTTTAAATTTCTCAAAACAGAAGATAATATGCATATGTCGTGAAGGCCGAGATAAAAAGAAAATAAGAAAAAGAGACAGAACCCCCAACAAACATTAATAGGTTCTTCATAATAACAGAATGGAGAAATCAGAGCTTGAGCGGGTTCGAAATGGATGTCGGATCTTTTTTTCCCTCTTCCATTTTTATCTTTCGTTTTTGGCTTGTCCATGCGAAGTCAAGGTCAACTCGGTTTACTCTATGATACGCCATAGTTATGGTGTGACCAAGGAGATTGAAAAATATAGAAAGATTATAAATCAGGGAAGCTATAGAATCTGTTTGTTTACATTTTTAAAATGATTTTTTTTTTTTTTTTACTATTTAAAACTTCGAAAATGATTTCCTTTCGCCCATTTTCATCACAGTATAATATATTTTTATTTTTAAAATTATTAATATTTTATATTTTTTATATATTTATTAAATTTATTTATATGTTATGTTTTTTATGTACAAAATTTATAAAATAAATAAATTTTCATTTTCAAATTTATATATATAATTAATTTAAATATATTTTTATTTTTTTATAAAAAATTAATAAAAATATTTTCAACTTTAAAAATGTTTAAGTATGAAAATGAGTTAAAAATGAAACCGAATCAGCATTGTGTTTTGCAAGCTATTCAGAAATGTTCACAGGCTTGCTTCACAAGCTAAAAGGGCTGTCAGCCTGTCACCATTGTGGTCTCTCTCTCTCTCTCTCTCTCTCTCGTGTGTATGAAAGAGAGTGAGGGAGAATTAGAAAACTTGGATTTAGAGTTAAGGTAAAATACGCGTTAAAGTGAAAAAGGTTTGTTTTTTTTGGCTGTCAATGTATTATTTTGCTTGACAAATGTGACGTTGTTTCTGATTCCTCTGTTTCTTGATTTTAAGAATAATCTTTGTTTCGGCTTTGTAGAAGTTTTTATCTTATTGTTTCTTTTTACTTTTCAGTAATCATTCTTTTGCAGAGAGTAGAGGTGATTAATATAATGCAACAATGAAAAGCTTTGTCAGAATTTCAGGTAAAGAATTAAACTTTTCGAGCTCTTATGTATTCATATGTTTGCTCTCATGAGTGGAGTTAAAGAATATGCTTTTTAGATTATAGACTTGTGGGCTGACATACTGGCGACTTACGCGTTATTTGTGATGCAAAATTATTTAACAGATGTTTGGAAACTAAGCTTTACTCATTCTGCCGGAATTTTGAAATATTTGGGTGGAATTTCTATGGTATTCCCAGCTTTCTTTCTTTTCCTCGTTGACGCGCTTCTCGGAAATTTCATGATGCTCGTGCTTTCTAGCATAGCCTACAGTGTGGTGAGTTGATAAATCTTTTGAAGAATCAAATGAAAGATAGGCAGGCCTATCTTGTGGAAATTTAAAGTTGGAATATGATATGCAATTGTACACTGGTTAGCTTATAGATTGCTTTTTCTCATCTGATGTATGTTGCGCATTGAGGGGTCATTTAGAAATTTATGGGCTGGATATAAATGAGGCTTTTAATTTTTCATAAGCTTCTTGAGGTTTGATGTTGTTATCATCCCCATCATTTGGTTGTTATGTTTCTCCTTAACTTTGAGGAGGATCAATGTAGACATGCATGGACTAACGAGCTTTATGGTCAGTCCACAGTGAGAGAGAGAGAGAGAGAGAGAGAGAGAGAGAGAGTTTATACCTGTTTAAGTTCAATGGTCATGAGATGACGATCATTATGTTGACATGGAGACTGATAAATACCTTGCCATTTATGTGATTCAATTTACAGAGATTTAGTGGGTATGTCGGTAACCCAAAACAACCATTTAATCATGTTCTCTATGTAACCTGAATGAGTTTAATTGCGCATGCAAGTCAAGAATTTTCAAACCATTGTTCCTCCTGGTGCACCGAATGCTTATTGATTGAGTTGTGTCATCAGTCAGGGTATTGTCTTTGTTACTATGTCAACACCGCCAGTCCTTGCCAATTCTACTGGCACGTGCAAACAATACAAGTCACAATGTATTGGTCATACACAAAAAGTCCTCTTCTACACAGGCATGGCATTGCTAGCTGTGGGAATAGCTTGTCACCTTGTCTCTCTACACCCTTTGCTTGAGGAACAGGAAGATAGACCTGATGATAATAAGGCAATAACAAATTGCTTAAAATTACCAGGTGTAACTCTTGTGGTCATTGTACCTGTAGTTGGAGCTATTGCACTTCCATACATAAAACCATGGTCCCTCCGTTTCAGAATTCCAGCAATCTGCAACCCTTCTTTTTTTGAGTGGTTGGTGTAGATATAATAAGGTTGAACCGCAGGGGAGCCCCCTGAAGCTGATGAAGACGCCAAAATTGCCATTGGCGTTGTGTCGATCATCTTCATAGTTTGTGGGATTGTATCCTCTATTGGCAACACTTACTTTGTAGAACAAGCAAATCACATGAACCACAAAATAGGAAAATGGAAAGTTCCTCTTCAGGTACTCCTGCTACTCATGTGGGCAAAGACTTTGTTTGACTCATTGGCAGTCCGCCTTTTAAACAAATCATATAATTACGCACCACCCATAGGGATTGCAGTGGCTATGATGTTCTCAGTTCTATGTTGTACAACTGCTGCCAGAATTGAGATACGGAGGCTTAAAGTGATTAGAAGACATGGTTTACTCTACAAGCCAGATGAGGACATCCCCATGAGTGTATTTTGGCTGCCTTTCCAGTTTTTCTTACTTGCGGGCCTGGATTCATTCTTTGAATATAGCGTTGCTGCATTCTACAACGATCAGTCTCCTGAATCCATGAGCAAAATACCTCGGTAATTTCACTAAGGGAGTGTCTGGTCTAGGATTCATGTAAGTGAAAAAGGAGGCAAAACAAACTGGTTCCAATACACCTTGAACAGGAGTCGTTTGGATAAGTGTTATTGGGTGCTGGCAGCTTTAGGTAGGCGTAAATCTACTTGTATTCATCTTGGTGGCTTCAAGTTACAGATGCAAGAACCGGGAAGCGCTGGACGAGGAAGTGGTTGATGCAGGAGCAGGATCTGCTTTACAATCACAAGGATATGATATATGAAGTTCGATGATCATGTTCTTGCTGTGTTTAGAGTTGGTAAAATTGATTCCTCCACCTCAAGTCCACTATGTTTTTCACGTACTGATATCCAAATGTACTTTAATAAAGTTTCGAATGTATATTTTCTTTATTTGTAGTCTTTCATTTTTAAAACAATAAAAGTGTCAAAAAAAAAATATTTCTTGTAATGTCCACTAAGATGAATTTATCTCCTAAAGTAAACTGATTGTTGAGATAAAATTGCTCATATTGAATATTTTTGTTAATAAATTGACTAAGTGAATAACTTATATAAAAATATTTTTAATAGTGAATGAAATAAAAAATTTCAAGTTTTCAATTAATTTATATATTATAATGATGTAATCTATATTTATTCACATGCATCATTCAAATATAAACATTAAAAGAGTAAGAATTATTAAAAGTTTTAATATAAATCACTCTAAGTAGTTTTAATATAAACTACTTTAAATACAGTTTTTACAAAATAATATTATGTTCATAGTTCTTACAATGGATAATATATGATCGAGTAATTTTACATGTTAAGCATTGATATCCAATTTAATCTTTATAATTAATAAAGAGAAAAGTCAAAAAATAAATCATAAAAATCTCACATTTAATTCATCAAAAAACCTCAAGTAAACTAAATTATTTCTTTACCAAAACAAGCTTATATTGATGACATTATTCTTTATTATTGCTTATTAATTCTGAAATATATAAATTTAATCTGGTTCATCTGTTTATTCATTCATTTTGTCTACATCCCTTCTCTCCATTGCCCCTCCAACAATAATATATAATAAAAAATCTTAAACACAACATACACACACACATATATATATATATATATACATACATATTACAAATATAACATATAAAAAAAATTCACTTTCTTATTATTTTATCAAGAATAATACAGATATTTTTATGCTAAATTTGCAATACATTATACACACCATTAACTTTTAAAACTATATTCTCATTACTCCATCTCTATATTCCATTTGACATCTTTCAAACTTTGTTTCAATTCATTTTCCTCAAATTTGTGTGTCATAAGCAGAAGATGATGGACTGGTTATTCTGATCGGCGTGGCCCAGTCAATGCATATTCCGATTATTCCAAGCTGGACACAGACTGGGCTTTTTTGTTTTTCATCTAAGGTGCCATTTTCAAGATTTTACTATTTCAGAAGCCCATAACACGTTTATTTTGGGCTTTTTCAATGGAAACAGTCCTATTTTAAAAAATTTATTCCACCCATCTCCTATTGACCGTTTTCAAACCTAAATATACAATTGGAATAATGTTACCAAGGTGAATGTTCCCGTTCTTAAACACGTTTTATCCCTAACCATAGTCTAATGGATCTTGTTAACAATGACCTAATACGTTTTTAATATTATCCCTATCTCAATTCAATACAAAACAAAAAAACAAAATATGAGCCCGATCTAGTCAATTTGTATAAATAATTTCAAAATTCTTTGCTATATCATTGGACCTTATCATCACATTCAAAATAAAAAAGGGATGTGGACCCACTCTTAAAAAATCTCTTTATTTTGTATACATATTTAATTAAAATGAAGATATAAAAAAACATCAATCAAATATATTATATTTTATAGAAGTGGTGTGATTCCTCATATAAAAACTCTATGAAATTATTTAAAATCAAATATAATCTTATTTTCAACCCTACATATTTTCATTTCAAAATTTTAAACCAAATATATTCTTATTTTTCACACAAAAACTAATACATCAATCAAATTCTCATTAAAAATATGAAAATGTAAAATATGGCAAAAAAGAAAACCAAACGTCCCCACAGCTAAGCTACTACCAAAACTTGAAAACTAGTTTTAATTAGAGGTCAACCACATAACAAGTTTAACATATCATTGGTCAGCCATATCCATCATCCTCTAATAACTACATAAAAACAATCACCAAGTTGACATAAAATAATTGTCTATACAAAAGGATAGATTTGGATTAGTTAATTGATGTGCTGCGTATCCAAATTCTTAAAATTCAGATACTCACGAGCTATTAATTTTTTGTTGGATTTTTGATTGTGACACATGCAAGTTATTTAAACATCAGAATTATCTTGAACGAAAAATATTTCAACGTTCAAATCAATATCAGAGCAAGTGATAATAAATCATGAATTGTTAAGTGCAAATACTCAATGTAAATTTCAATTTCCATACCTTCAAAATGTTACGAGGTAATACTTGTACTTGTTTAAACTTCAAGTGTCTTTTGCGTATTTTTTAATCTCTTAGATTTGTACGTTTTATTGAATTAAGATATAATGTTTTTTAATTATATTAATTTAGTATATCAGTACTGGTTGTGTTTTTTTAATTTAAATTATTTATTCATTTTCTTACATTAAATCAGTTTTATTGCCAATTTTATAAAAAGCAATTGTCTAAATGAAACAACAAATTAATCTGTGTTGAGTGAAAGTCCCTTTTTCTTTTTCTTCTTCTTTTTTGGGATACGGGTGACTGGTGATGGTAGATTATTTATTTGTGGATCTGATCATGTATAGTGCTAGAAAGTAGAAATTAAAAGCAAAGCAGACATTAAGATAAAGTTTAATCAATGGACCTCACTAATTAATTTAGTGTTAACTTTCTTTAAATTTCTGACGATAATATCATTTTAATCTATTCACTTTTAATTCTTATTTTATCATGTATTATATTTTATTTGCCTACTTAGATACTATAACATTAACAAAACATATATTTAGATCTATTCAATAATATACCTCCATATAAATAAGATATAGAAAAATTAGAATGCAATACCCTTGAAACTAAAATACATCATGTGAGATTCAAAATTCGGTTTTTAAACATTATATGAAATATTTATTCAGATGTTAAACGTAATAATTTGGATGCAATAAATTTGTAATCTTTCTTCTGTTTTAAGTGTTTTAACCTTTTATTTGAATTTTTGGTTTTATTGATTAGGCTTAATTAAAATAAAATCTGAAAAAAAAAATACAACTTTACAAATAATATGAACTGTTATGTGAGCAAAGAGAAAAAAAAATATAATTATTTTAGATTGAATAAGCTGTAGGCTCCTTGTCATTTTTTCCTTCTGTGCTGTTTTTTTTTTGGTCAGTGTGATCCTTAAATAAGCAATAATCCCTAATAACTGTAAACGAACATATTTATTCTTTTCTTCTCTTTTTTTGGTCTAAAAGTTCCTCAAAAAGGTCATTGCCGAAAACATCCTGTACGAAACCAACTATACAATGTAAAAATTTATGTACCTTAATAATGAGTCGTTTTCACTTTTTGGGCCTACTGTTTAAGAAACAATAATTCTTCACCTTCGTTTATATTTACCACCGTACATGAGCTGTGAGCAGAGCTGCAGAAGATAATATCCATATGTCACAAGGGCCAAGCTAAAAAATTAGGAATAAAATAAGAAGAAGAAACAGAACCCACCCACGCCCCCCGCCCCCACCAAAAAAAAAAAAAAAAGGTTCTTTATGATAACATAATGGAGAAATCAGAGCTTGAGCTGGTTCGAAATGGATGTCGCATCTTTTTTTTCTTTTCCATTTGTTTCCTTCGTTTTTGGCTTGTCTATACGAAGTCAAGGTCAACTCGGTTTATTCTAACATGTGCTATAGTTATGGTGTGAACAATAAGATTGAAAAATATGGAAAGATTATGAATCTGGGGAAGGTATGTTTTGCAAGCTATTTAGAAATGTTCACAGGATAAAAGGGCTGTCACAATTTGTACCAATCAAGAACGAGAGAAGACTGGTTCACATGCTAAAAGGGCTGTCACCATCGTCTCAGGTACCTCTCTCTCTCTCGTGTGTGTATGAAACATTGTGAGTGAAAATTAGAAAACTTGGATTTAGAGTTAAGGTAAAATATGCGTTGAATTGAAACGGGTTTATTTATTTTATCTGTCAATGTATTACTCTGCTTGACAAATGTGACGTTGTTTCTGATTCCTCTGTTTTTTGATTTTAAGAATAATCTTTGATTCGGCTTTGTAGAAGTTTTTATCTTATTGTTTTTTGTTACTTTTCAGTAATCATTCTTTTGCAGAGAGTAGAGGTGATTAATTTGATGCAACAATGAAAAGCTTTGTCAGAATTTCTGGTAAAGAATTAAACTTTTCGAGCTCTTATGCGTTCATATGTTTGCTCTCATTAGTGGAGTTAAAAATATGTTTTCTAGATTATAGACTTAAGCATTTATCTTTTTCTTCACCCTATTCATTGCAGCGCTGCTGTGGGCTGACATATTGGTGGCATACGCATTATTTGTTATGCAAAATTATTTAACAGATGTATGGAAACTAAGCTTTACTCATGCTGCTGGAATTTTGAATATTTGGGGGGGAATTTCTATGGTATTGCCAGCTTTCTTTCTTTTCCTTGTTGACGCGCTTCTCGGAAATTTCATGATGCTCGTGCTTTCTAGCATAGCCTACAGTGTGGTGAGTTGACAAATTTCTGAAGAATCAAATGAAAGATAGGCCTGCCTATCTTGTGGAAATTTAAAGTTGGAATATGATATGCAATTATAAACTGGTTAGCTTATAGATTGCTTTCTCTCATCAGATGTATGTTGGGCATTGAGGGGTCGTTTCGAAATTTGTGGGCTGGATATTTCCGAGCTTTTTCATTTTAAAAGCTTCTTGAGCTTCCATATTCTTATCATCCACTTCATTTGGTTGTTATTTTCACCTTAACTTTTAGGAGCATCAATTTAAACATGCGTGGACTAATGAGCTTATATGGTGAGTAACAAGACTATCCACAGAATAAAAGGGAGAAAGAGTTTACACCTATATAAGTTCGATGGTCATGAGCTGTTCAATTTTGTAGATCATTATGTTGACATGAGTGATGAATACCTTGCCATTTATGTGATTCAATTTACAGAGATTTAGTGGGCATGTTTGTAACATCAAACAGCCATTTAATCATGTTATCTATGTCAAATTGAATGAGTTTCATGGCACATGCAAATCAACAATTATTAAACCATTGTTCCTCCTGGTGCAACAGATGCTAATAGATTGAGTTGTGTCATCAATGCTGTTATAAAATTCTTTTGATGTACTTAGCTTCCAACGTTTTGCAGGGTATTGGCTTCGTTACTATGTCAACACCGCCAGTCCTGGCCAATTCTACAGGGATGTGCAAACAATACGAGCCACAATGTATTGGTCATACGCAAAAAGTTCTCTTCTACACAGGCATGGCATTGCTAGCTGTGGGTATAGCTGGTCACCTTGTCTCTGTACATCCTTTTCTTGAGGAACAGGAAGATAGACCTGATGATAATGCAGCAAGAGATTGCTTAAAATTACCAGGTTTTATTCTTGTGGTCATTGTACCTGTAGTTGGAGCTATTGCACTTCCATACATAAAACCATGGTCCCTCCGCTTTGGAATTCCTGCAATCTGTACTGCCGTTGCAACCCTTCCTTTTTTGAGTGGTTGGTGTACATATGATAAGGTTGAACCACAGGGGAGCCCACTAACTACCATGTGCAGAGTGTTTGTGGCCTTTGCTTCCAAGAAATCCCAGCCATTTCCACTTGATGCTAGACAGCTTTACAGGAGACATGACCAGGAACTTCAGTCATTTTCCCGTACTCGTTTTCTCAGGTATGGTACTTGTCTATTTTTCATCCATATTAGTTCGTTAAGGGTTTATTAGATTTATTTCATGTTTGAAAATCTATATGGCGATGTTCTTGTAAGTGCAAATGTTGCAGCATTAGAACAAACCAGGCACCAATACGTTCATGTATTATTTTCACTGTAATTCAGGTGCCTGGAGAAGGCTGCCATTAAATTGCCAGACGTAAGTCTAGAAGATCAAGTGAATAACAGATGGAGACTCTGCTCTGTAGCAGAAGTTGAAGACGCCAAAATTGCTGTTCGCATGGTCCCTATGTGGATCACCTTCATAATTTGTGGGATTGTATCCTCTATTGGAAACACTTACTTCGTAGAACAAGCTAATCACATGAATCGCAAAATAGGAAAATGGAAAGTTCCTCTTCCAATACTTCTACTGCTATTCGGGTGGGCAAAGACTTTGTTTGCCTCATTGGCAGTCTGCTTTTTAAAGAAATCAAAAACATATGCACCCCCAACAGGCATTGCAGTGGCTATGGTATTCTCAGTCCTATGTTGTATAACTGCTGCCAGAATTGAGATACGGAGGCTTAAAGTGATTAGAAGCCATGGTTTACTTGACAAGCCAGATGAGGGCATCCCCATGAGTGTATTTTGGCTGCTTTTCCAGTTTTTCTTACTTGCGGGCCTGGATTCATTCTTTGAAAAGAGCGTTGCTGCATTCTACAACGATCAGGCTCCTGAATCCATGAGAACATACCTCGGTTATTTCACTAAGGGAGTGTCTGGTCTGGGATTCATGTGTAGTGTGCTTTCAGTGTATGTTGTGGGTAAAGTAAGTGAAAAAGGAGGCAAAACAAACTGGTTTCAATACACCTTGAACAAGAGTCGTTTGGATAGGTATTATTGGGTGCTGGCAGCTTTAAGTAGTGTGAATCTACTTGTATACATCTTGGTGGCTTCAAGTTACAGATACAAGAACCGGGAAGCGCCAGACCAGGAAGTGGTTGATGCAGGAGGATCTGCTTTACCCTCAGATGGAAATGATGAAGGTCAATGCTGTTCTTGCTGTGGTTAGAGTTGGTAACATTGATTCCTCCCAATTATACATTGATTTTCTGTGATTCCATTTGACATTTTTCCAACTTTGTTTCAATTCATTTTCCTCAAATTTGTATGATACTTTGGTACTTGTTATTCTGTTTGGCATTGCCAAGTCAATGCATGTTCCTGTTATTTCATGCTGGATACAGCTATTTCGGACAAGCAAAGTTACTATCAAAACTTAATGACCAAAATCAATAAAAACCCATCCAAACTTCAATGAAGAATCTGTAGTTTCAGTTTTCCAGATTGAATATCTCTTGGTACAGACATTAGGTGATTCCATTTCAAGAAACCAAAGCAAACATATGAAGCTGGTTAGCCGCCAGGAGAAAATGGAGGGAGAAAAACCTGACTACTATAGACGATAAAATCTTCAAAGTTGAAGTCTTGGTTAATATTAACTCCCTTGTTACATTTCAATCTGTGGTCAACAATAACAAGTTTAACATACCATTGGCCAGCCATTTCCTTTATCCTCTAATAGCTATATAAGAACAACCACGTGATTATTCTTAATATTCTCTCACCAAGTTGATATAAAACAATTGCCTATACAGAAGGACAAATTTGCGTTAGGTAAAGGTTATGTTTTTTTAATAAAAATTAGTTCTATTTTTCTTTTCTTTTCATTAAATTAGTTTTATATGCAAACTTTAAGAAAATGAATTGTCTAAAAGAAAGAACTAATTAATCTGTGTTAGGTGAAATTCCCTTTTCTTTTGTTTTTTTGGGATGCGGTGTAATTGATGATGGTAGATTCATATAGTGCTAGAAAATCTAGTGTCCATCTGGAGGGAAGCATGAGCAAAACACTTGAGTCATATAACTTGCAAATTTTTGAGTTCAAAATAGTGAATTATGTTTTATGAGTTCAATTGCATGATACCCATAAAATTAATTAATAATGATGTACTAAACATAATTACCATCAAATAGACAAGAGTAGACCTTTTCATTTTTTTTTCTATATAATGTTTCGACAAAAGTTTTGTGATTACAAGAATTCTTTCAAATCTTTGAGTTCAACATAGTGAATAATGTAGGATCAGTTGACTGCACGAACTAGCAGTTCACTTGTTTTCATCATAATTCATAAGGCTTTTTACTGGTCATTGGTTACACATGATCAAAATTAGAGTTAAAAAGGTAATTCAACTTCTGTCATTTTATCCACACAGTTGTGCGTTTGATTGTTCATTGGTTTCGTACATGGCTTGTTTCATTGAGGTCAAAGGGGACATTTCTCTTTTCATAATTAGGACATGTATGGCTTTTAGCAAGAGTAAACAAGAAAATATTTTTGGTCAAAAGGTGGGAGGGACCCTTGACAGTGTATTTAATTCATCAGAAATTACAATACTGCAATTCGAAAGGTCAAAAGAGAGGAACAGGAATGGGGGAGGAGACCAGGAAGTACCCTTCTCACCAGTCATTTCCTTTTCCTCCATTTTTTTATTTTTTCTTAATCAGGAATCAGAATTCTCCCCACTTTGCCCAGTTTGCGCTTCTTTGTGTGTATTCAATCTAGGTGGGAATGGCATGAATATTAGGTTATGTGAATGGAAATATTTGAATTTGAGAAGGAAATTTGAATTTAAGAATTTAGACGATTCTAAATTAAGTGTATATGAAGTCTACTATAAAGAAGAAAAAATAACTGATATTTGAAATTTATTATAACTTGAAATTATTCAAAATAGCCTAATGAATTAATAATTTGTTATTAAAAATGAAGTTCTTACCTCTCAAATTCTTCAATCCAAACACAAACAATCTTTTGACTAAAGAAATTATATTGACTGAAATGAGTGTTTGGTGTGAACTGGAAATATTGACTGGAAAGAGGGAGAATTGGAGATACGCATTAAACGGGAGGAAAAATGTGGCAGCATTACAGTCTATCAATCATGTGCTGAATAGGAAAGAGATCTCAGAGTATCAAGAACGTAAATTAAAAATCTTTCATACTCCTATGTGAAAATCTTTTAAGTACTATAAATACAACTTCTTCCAAAATGTATGGCAAGTGAACTCCCATTACTCTTCTACTCTCTTGTTCCACTTGGTCTGCTTCCAAGGGGGTTCTTGCTAGGCAAAGGATCTATGCTCCATGTTGCTCATTGTTCATATCTCGGTCCAAAACCCGATCCCACAATTCCCCTGGAAGTTCAGAAGTTCTGAAATTTCCCCCAGGCAACTTTGAAAAAAAATTGCAGGGGCGAGAATTTGACCTCAACAGCAAGGTACTCTCGCCAGTAGAATTTGTGCAAATCAAACCTTACAATTGTTTTCGTCTCACGAACAAAGTTTGAAAGGTTGAGGAATAGGAATATACAGAGTTTCACCATATCATATGCAGCTCTATAGAATGTTTTCAAAAAAAGGTCATTTTGCCATAATCATCATTTATTTGGGGAATGGCATGTAATGAACTGTAGCAGTTACAGCTATATCAGTGGACATTATTGCTGTGTTGCAATGCTATACTTGTGGTGCATGTGCTAATGTTCAGCCTCAACAATAAAACATGGAATAAATCTCCCTATACTCCAACTCAAGTACTAAATATTTAAAAAAGCAAATCATTAGATGCACATGATCTTTGCACACAGGTAATTGCACAATATCCATATCAATTACTACTCCAGTAAATCTAAGTACGTGGACACCGCTAATTAATGACTGAGTGAATTATTGAATCTCCCGTTAGGAGGATTTCAATTAACTTGGAAGGAGGTGATATAATTACAGTATATTAGATCTACAAAAAAATTGTCATCCACATGAACTCTACTATGTATTGCAACCTCAACCAAACATAACACACAGATTATGGAAATAGAAAGATCAGTCAGACTGTAACCTCGCAATATACTGGTCATAGTATTTCGCAGCTCGTTCCAGATCTCCAAGTTCAGTATAACAATCAGCTATAGCTCCGTAGGCTTCTGTACTCCAGACTCCTCGCCTTCCCTTTGTGAAATTTCCAGAACCATAGAGTGGTACTTGATGGCATCCCGAAATTTTCCCTGCCTTTGTAGCGATGCCCCTAAAAATGGATAATCAGTTTTAATTTTTCAACAGAATATGTGATCATGCAGAGAAGAAATCAGAGTGGAAAGTAAAAGTAAAAATTTCAACAAAAGCTACCCAGCAAAACAGTCTCCACATCTCATTCAGGCCATTTCACTTAAAGGGCTCTTAAAAGATTTACCAAACAATCCCACCAGTGATGAATCAAACATGCATAAAAGGAGACCAGACATATTCCCTTTTATAGTTCATGTGAGAGGTAATGACATAAAGGTAAACGACAGTGATGCTTTCGTAAAATTAGGTCGGGCAGTTAGTCATCTAGCCAAAAGTATCATTTGAAAAAATGCGACAACCAAATATATTAGGTGAAGCCTTAAAAAGCTCCCAATAACGGAGGAAATGTCCATATGCATTAATAAATGGTTTAAAGCCATCTCAAATAAAAGTAAGAACTCGATATTTACAGTAACATATGGCATATTCTTCATATTTCCATTATTATGGAATATTAAAGGACAAAAATCTAAAATAAAAGAGTAATACCTAAGCCCCTTGCAGCCTTCTTTTCCTCAATTGGATCTTTTAGATTCTGGGCAAGCTCAAGTGCTATCTTGAACTCAGAAAATGCCCTCTCTGGGTCTTGATTCCTTAGAAAAGTTTTTCCATTTTTCAGACGAGAAATTAAATCTTGCTTCCTTGGATCAACAATTACTTCATTCTCTGCAATGCGTCCACTAACAGGAGCATAACTCAAACTGGGTGCATAAGACTCAATCTTAGCTTGCCTTCTCAGAGCTGTGTTGATCTGGCGCAGCTGTTCATTTAGTCGCTGCAGTTCTCCTTTCCTCTGCCGTGCAAGTAGTCCTGCATTATTGGAAAATTAAACATATTAATGGACAAAGCACAGAAAAGAACAGGATTAACAAAATTTAGAACCATAAAAAGTATACATGTGCCTGGATACAGCACAATAGGTCTTATCAGCATAAGCAAGAGAAGCAAAAACGTTTCGTCACCAACTCTGAACCTATGAAGAAAACGAAGCAAAACCTCTTCAGAAAATTTGATTTCCATTCTGATGTAGAACATCTCTTGAGGTAATCGGCAAAGTATAAATCAGTTAACAAACTGCAAATGGAGACTTGCCTCTATCTTAAACTTATTCTTTGACATCTTACAAATGTGATGGCAAATTTTAACACAGAAGAGAAACGTCAAGGGATGCTGCTCCAATTTTAAACCTCAACCTCATTTATGCAGGCTGAACTAAACCTCAGGTTTGGGGTATTCAGAAAGAGCATTAAGGGAGAGAGAAAGAGAGAGAGAGAGAGAGACCGAGATTTAGCTAGAGATGAATCAAAAAAAAAAAAAACTTGTGAATTGAAAGGAGTAAAATGCACGGATAAAATATGTTTCTCATTTTTATAGCCACTTGAATACTCTTAAGTTCACATCCTGCAATATCAACTTAAAAGCAAGAACAGTATCTGAAAAATTGTGAATTTTGCGACAGGTAGTACCTTACCTCCAACAGTGGCCCCTATGAGGGCAACAAAAAGCAACAATGGCATATTCATGTTGAAAACAGAATTATCAGCTTGACATGTTTCAGCTAGTGCTTGCAGAGGTTTAGAAAACATTATGGCATTGGTGACTATGATCACTAGCTGGGAGTCCGAACAGCAGTCTTTCCTGCCAGAGACTAACTAAATTAAAGCTGGATATGGTTCATTACATGTAAAATAGAAACAGGTCGATGTTTAAAGGAACAATGACAATGCATAAGTAAATCAATTTGGGCAAAGAAAATTAAATCCCTGTTTAGAGCTTTAGGCATGCCATCTTCTGTATCTAGAATACTAACCACCGTCATCATCTCCAAGAGACGCAACATATGCAATTTACTTTTCTATGTCGTCTTCTGTATCTGAATACTAACTCAATTCTGATGCGTATCGGTAAAGTAGGAGCTATTCTGCAATGTAGCATTCAATTCAAACCACCAATTTTGATAGCATATTGCAGCCTAAACTACGGGTCAAAATGCTTAAGCCACATGGTTGTGTTAGCTACTTTCAGTCCTCGTAAATTACTAAATAAATTAACCCACTGCTATTAGTGTGGAGCAGATTGTTACATAACACCACAAGTCAAATGCATGACATCCTTGTGGCGTAACACTGGCCCATAAGGTCAAACTTCCCCAGAGCATAGAACCACAATGGTACATCTGAGATCAGCTAATGAACTGAAGCATACAACAAGGTTTGACAACTTCACGGAGCCTGACTTACAGGCTCAAAAGGTTTACGTGAAATTATTGCAGTAACCACCTTAATCCTTATCAATTACCCAAACGATTCCATTGAATCAATATGGGACAGCGCATCATCATCTAGGTGATCTAATTCTACTTTATCCTAGCTTTGTTAAATAATTTTGTGTATCCATTTCATTCAAACAATACCACAATACTATGAGGCGATAACAGTTATTTTTTAACTGAATGCAACTTACAGTTGTTTGTTTTTCCCGACATGACCTGCCTCAATAGCTTAATTTAGCTTGAGCCAAAAGAAAAAAACACAGTTCAGATATTACCAAACTAAGTCTATTTCTGCATTTCTGCACAATAGTTTTACAAAATTTCAGAAAATACGTGAATTACAATAAGCATGTCATCAGTTTACAAACACTAATACCAAAAGCAAATACAACAATACAAGAACTCATCAAAACTTGAATTTTGCAGCAGAACCAAGTAACAAAAGGTTCAAGAAAACAAAGGGGAACAAATAGCAACCCAAGAATCGCTTCAGGACAAATATTGTCACTATTTCAAGAAAATAAATACCCACCATCATTCACCCAAAGGTTCAATTTTGAAGCAGACCCGTCTAGCCAAAAGAAGAAAAACAAACCTTTTTAGCACTTAAAAGCACCTTGAAATCAAAGGTCGAGAGCAACGCTTGCTGAAACACTCCATCTTCAATGTCTTTTCTGGTAAAACCACCGGCATTGGGTCGTGTGCCATTGATAGTAGCAAAGATTTTGAATAATGAATTGGGCTTGAGAGATTTTTGTGTCTTGAGAGATGATTGAGAAAATCTCGAGAGGAAAGGAGGGTGACAAGGGCTCCATGTCAGAAGCCCTTGCTTCATCATCATCGCCATCTTCTTCTTCTATCCTTCTTCACTTCTCAGAATCTGCTATTGATACTAAATTACAACTTTTCCTTTTTTAATTTTTTTTTTTTTCACCTTTTAAATTTTTTTATTTTCCTATCCTCCTCCGGATTTTTTTTTTTTTTAAGCCATATTTATATCGTTGAATTAAAATATTAATTAATAATGAATTCAATGCATTGTTCAATAGTCGATAAATTTTTATTACTAATGAGATAAGCTCACATAAACGATATATACATTTCAATGCATTTAGTAAGACTTAAACTTAAAAAATTTCATATTTATAGAATTGTTAAATAAAAACCTCATCGGTCTTCTTTGAATTTTAACTTTTAGTCATTTTGAATAAATGCAACCCCATGAGTATCATTTCAAAATATTGAACAATTTTATGGCTGTAATACTATCTAATTTGTTTTGACTATTACTTGAAAGATTGATTATGTGAGCTAAAAATCGCTCCTAAGACTAAGAAGTATTTATATTTTACTCATGTACTAAATACATATATCATTGTTTTTTAGGCTTATCATGATTTGGATGTTTATTGCTGGGTTATGATTGTTTATAAATCTTTGAATTACTAAGTTGGATTTTTAGGTTTTCCTTCTGACAAACTTTAAGTCATCTCTCTTTCTATATCATGCATAGTATTGAGTGTGAACCGGTTATATATATATATATATATATATCCTTAGTTTTTGGCAACATTACTACATTAGGATTGCATGAGTTTAAGCCAAAAATTCAAGTTGAACTATTTGGGTTTCAACTGATGTTAGTGGAAGGTTGTTTCCATGAATAGTATATAAGCTTAAATGGATGTGTTTCTTTCTTCTTTTTTCTTTCCTTCATTCCATTTCAAATTGGTTTTGGGTGGAAGATTTAAATTTACAGGTAAATAACATGCCTCAGATTGTAATATAATTGTATTTTGTTTAGGCAAGAAACAAAAACATAAGGACTGGCAATATTGATAGCCAGTACTTGACTACTTGGGCTAAGTTGGCAAAACTTATTCCTTTTAGACATGAGTCAAGACCAGATCAACTTCAGTTCAAATGTCTGAAAACTAAAAGGCTCTGGATTGGCCTCTTATAAATAGATGGCTCAAGTTTGGGCTTTATTGCTTTTTAGTTTGGGCAAGTTCAGTGCAGCTAATATTAAAGATTCTAGTTCAAGTAGGTCCATCCAATTCCTAAACCAACTTGCCTAGTGCCCAGTTGATAACTCTAATCCTTAGTGTCACGACTCACGAGCAATGAGCATCTTTAGTTTGGTAAATTCTAATAATGAGCAAACAGAAAGTTTTGCTCCAACAGATGAACAGTTGAAAATTTGATGTGAAGTTTAAATGGTAAAGTTAAAGTCTAAAGTTTGACACTAAGAAGTCGTGGAAGTCAGGGGTTCGTATCCTCCTAATAATATAAGTTTTATCTATTTTTATATAATAATTATATGTTTTAGCTATTCATATTGGAGTTTTGATTACTATAACAAAAGAATATTAATTAAATCATAATACATGTCTTTGGGGAGTGGTCATAATCTAATAGCTATGCCTTTTGCAATAGATATTTATCAAGGATTGTAACGTTTGATCCAATATTTGTATTTTTTAAATGAAACAACACGCCGGATACAATTTTACAAAAAGTATCGAGCTCTGTATGAACATATTTAATGCCACAAAAAAAAATAAATAAATAAAATTGACATATTCCAAACTCTTTGTACGTCTTTCACTGACTTTACTTGTGAAAAGTTTTTGAAGGAGATCTTCGAAATTATTGTTCCAATATCCCAAATGATTTATCATATTATAAAAGTGATTTGCCAGACAACACACGGGCTTTGCCTTGAAATCCATTACAATTGGTTGTCCACGGCACAGATGAAATTACCTTAATCAAACAATTGGTTGTCCATGGCACAGATAAAATATCAAATCTTGAAGTTTTGTGGTTCATCATGTTAAAACACTTGGAGATATGCTGCTTCTACCATTTGAAATTCATTAAGATTTCCGCGCCAAATCATTTTCAGACTAGTTCAGATGTCTAACATAATAACAATAGTAGTGACAACTATAAATTATAAGTTCTTTCACAAACCAATAATATCTATGATCGCAATAACAAATTTTTGAATGATATTATTATTTTTCGTCCAAAGCCCTAATGGAGACAACGGCAGATAAACATTATAATGAAGTTTTGGGAAGGTTATATTACACTAACTACGTCCTGTAAACAACTCGTTCTTATTATAAATACATATATATTTGGACTATTCATTAATAATAATTTGCATGTCAAAATTAGCATTTGTTTCCATTGTGATAGTCTAATTTGCATGGCCAATTAGTGTTTGTTTTCAGTATGATGGTCTATTTGACATGCAAGTATTTGTGATGCGAAGAAGAAATTTTAATTATTTAATTTAGAAGGAAAGATATTAAAATTGAGATATATTGTCGTGTGAGTGTTAAACTTAACATACTGAAATAATATAAGTTCAGACATTATAATATTGGAGGCTTCAATACTTATATATTTATATCATCCACGGTTGTTGTCAGCGTGATTAGTGACAACCTGGGGTAGGGTCCAAAAATGGCAAATGATGCAAGTAACTAATGACCATGATTAATATCAACAACTCAATTTGCATAAAATATAAATTAATCACAATTAAATACTTAACCAACGAATCCCCATCAATTATTAATACAAGCTTCAATAATTAATTATACTCAAGGCTGAAAAGATACTGCGTATGGTCAGCTACTGTCCAACACATAAGATGCGTATGATTATTACACAAGAAAGGAGAGGATATTCAAAAGAATATGTCGTGAGCCAATGCCAACTTGTGCCTTCTCAACTTGGCATACGCAAATTGTCCCAAAATCATGATGTTTTCATAGTCATAGGCTACGAAAATATTTGCACATCTTTCCTATTGAGAGTCTACATAATCGAGGTAATGAAAATGATTTTTTTTCTTAGAAGCTAATTTAATTTGGGATGTTAATAAAAAAAAAAAAAAAAATCATTTGAGACTTATTCTTTTAAATTTATACAAAATAAATAAATATTGAATTGTGATTATTTTTTTGGATAGATTCTTAATAAGAAATGAATGATGTTGAATCAATTAAATTTCGTATTCCGTAAATCCGTATTATTTAGGTTTTTTAATTTTATCCCTTGACTTGATATATAAGCACGTAGAAACGACGGAGGCAACCTAATTAATATAGTGTCTTGTAACTTAGTAGTATTAAATAATCACAATTTCGCCATATTAAGTATAGTTCATAACACACGGTATGTATGTACCACAAAGCTGGAAATTAATTAGTTCTCATCCATTAGCTACTTTTTTTCATTTTTTTTTTACTAATTGCAATTGTATTATAAATTGAAGGTTACTTTTATACGAAATCCGATTTTTTAATTGTTGTTTGACTAAACAAGAAATTCTATCTCTTTTTATTATTTCTCAGAATTAATCGTGCCATTTATAACTTTTTGGTTAATGATGTGCATGAAGATCAATTGCAGGGGTAAAATAGGAAGTTAATCGCCTAAGAATACATGTAGTGTGAATTAATACTAAGTAAAAAGTATTTGACATATTATCAACTTACCCCTCAATCTTAACTACATTACATATGTACTATTTGTATAGTGCAAGACTTTTTGATAAAATTCACCCAATGTAAATTCAATAAATTTTTTTCACTACATACCCTCCTTTAAGGATGAAATGTAAGCTCACACCTTCTAATCATTTGTAAATTTTAATTCATTTGAATATTGAAAGATTTAATCGAAATTTTTTTTGACTCTCCTAATAATTTGTTGTGCTTTATATTAGCATCGTTTGTATTATTTTAAAAATATTTTTAACTTGAAGATGATCCAAGAAGTTGACTAGTTAAATTTTGAGAAAAATTTCTAGTTTTCCATCATCTGTTAATGCTTAACAAGTAAATTACAGTATTAGTTATTTTGGAAAGCATGGAGCACATAATTAGTTGAATTATTGTAAATTCCCAAAAGTCCGTGAAATTTTTTAATGTCACCAGACACAACAAAGATCTTTTTATATTATCAAAATGACCCCATAAGAATGCAAAATAATAATATTGCATCTTCCTCCATTGATTGGACGCAGAGCATATACTCTCTCATCTTCCAATTATTCCCCAATTCCCCCTTCCTGAAAAAAGAATATCCATTGGGAGAGTCCCCTCCCATGGCCCCTAAGAGTTTCCTTTCTCTCTCTTCCTCACATCACTTGCATTAATCAAATTGAAATACTAACCCAAAAGAATCAACAAAAACCAAACCCCTCCAAATACTCTTTCTTTCTTTCTTTCTTTCAAGTCATACAATTTTACAATAGTAGCACTAGTATTTAACATCATCTAACAAAACCATAATGTCCACTCCTGCTCTCTCTATAAATCCTACTGTCTCTCCTCCTCCCTTCCTTGCTTCTATTTCCTCTTCTTCTTCTTGTTCATATAAATATACTCCTGCAGTCTTTGGTTCCAAATTTTCTTGCTGTTGTGCATCCAGAATAAGCAAACCCATTTGTCAAATTTGTGTGAAGGCTAAATCTTTGCAGTGTAAGCGGTCCAAAAGGAGTAAAGAGTTGAGAATCTTGAAAGTTAGATCCTCTAGTGAAATATCCTTTGTAGCAGCTTGCACTAGCAGCAACAACATGACTATTAAAGAGTATATAGAAGAAGAGGAAGAGGAGAACCCTCCTCCTTTGCTTGAGTCTGAGATGAATTCTAGGCCTAGACGAATTGCTCTCTTTGTTGAGCCATCTCCCTTTGCGTGAGTCTTTCATTTTGGCCATTCGTTACTGTTTCGTGTGTGCCTCTCATGTATGAGGCCATTTATCATGCTTTTGCTGGCAAGATTTTCTGATTTTGTTGACTTTGAGTTTCTGATAGTTTTGAATGCTTCTTCTGTTTGATGAGTTGAACTGTTGAACTATGGATTTTATTTTCTTTTTTTATGGTATTGCGCCTTTGAAGATGAAAGAATTTTTTGCTCCTTATTGGAGCAATTTGATGCAAATAAATGATTTGCATGCTTCAGCCAATAGGTTTCATTTTTAAGGTGTTATCCTTAGCTATAAAGACATAAACACTTGTTATTTCGTAAGTAATGGCTTGTCATGACATTGTAGATATCATTTGATAACTATACTTCATAGATTCCTTAACCTCGTGTACTGTAGCTTGTTGTTTTTCCGTGTGGAGGTTAGATCTGCGGTTCCACTAATGGTCATCATTAGATGTCCATGCCAATGGTTTGATGTTATTAAGTTTGACTGCTATGTAATTATATTGAGCCACTCTGCGATATATCTGCAAAAAAATACGTTCAATGTTCCTTGTGGTACCACATGCATGTTCTATCTAGTCCACATTGTCTGATAGTTCTGTATTTTTTTTCTTTTTGATTTGCTAAATTAACAGTCCATAAGCTTAGGATATCCTTACAATTCTATATTTGAACTCATTAGTAGTTTGTTTTGCAATTAAATGCCCACAATTTGATCTTGATTAGGTTTTCACCACCTGCTGGATAAGTAATGTTAATGGTGCCGAAAATATGCTCATTAGTTTATTCTTTGAATCTATCTTTAGCTATCAAGCTAGCTGCACCCAAACTTTTATAGAAACCTATTATATCGACATAATATATTTGTCCTATAACTTTTGTATGTGTTGTCCTGTATGTTGGGTTCAAGCTTTGTTTGAGCTCATCAGTGGATATGCTTGTACAGCTCTATGTTCTGTTTGTTATTGTTATTCCTTTTGACCTAATTTTGCAGCCCACATCAAGCATTTTTTAAACTTTTTTGATAGTATTTTCAAGTCGCTCTACTTACAGCCCATAAATACTTAAATTAGTTATTTGATCATTTTTCTGTTTCATGATTTGAATGTTTGATTTACTTAATATTTTAATTCAGATATCTCCTGTCGTTATGTGCTTGTATATTCATGCATTATCTTATTTCTAAGTCCTGAAAATGTTTATAGTGATTGTATATGTTTTGGAATTCTATGCAGTTATGTATCTGGATATAAAAACAGGTTCCAAAATTTCATTAAATATCTACGTGAGATGGGGGATGAGGTATGTTCTTCTTTTTTGTAGTTGTTTCCAGTTATTAATTAGAGAAGTTGGCAGATTTTTATTTCTGTTCTGTGAGATTGAACTTGTGCCCTGGAAAGTTCAAACAACCCAGCATTTTGTGTTGAAAAAGGGTGATCACATCACAAAACAAATTCTTCATTTATAAACTCACACTACCAACCTCAACTGTACTGCCTATTCATTGTCTCTCTCTCGCTCTACTTCCATTTCAGGTGCCTATACCTTACATCATTAGGCTGAGAAGAATAAGTTTTGTCAATTCTATATAATATTATGTGATTACTAGCTAGAATGTTGATAGGAATCAATATGTGATTGAGAAAAGTTATATCTGCATTTCTATAATTTCTTTTGATGTTTCCATGCAATAATTTTTTAAACTGGCATTTTGAATGTCGGGTTCAGGTCATGGTTGTGACAACACATGAAGGAGTGCCACAGGAATTTTATGGAGCTCAATTGATTGGCTCAAGAAGGTTAGTGCTACTAATAATGTGACTTTCATTTAGCTACTTGTCTATAAACACTAACTTGTTCTGATAGAATAATGACTTTGAATTCTCTTTGCAGCTTCCCTTGTCCGTGGTACCAAAAGGTACCCTTGTCACTAGCACTCAGCCCAAGAATAATCTCCGCAGTTGCCCAATTCAAGCCTGATATTATACATGCATCATCTCCTGGCATTATGGTATATTTTGAGAATCTGCTTCTTCTACTGCTTCATACATAGACAATGCTGTCTTTGTTGAAAAATAACTTCATTAAAATAGTTGTCTTTTGTTGCTCCATTGATTGTTTTTACGTGTTGTAGGTATTTGGCGCTCTCATCATTGCAAAATTACTATGTGTACCTATTGTGATGTCGTATCACACCCATGTTCCTGTGTATGTTTAAACTCTCTTTTGCTTTCATATTCTTTTCTTTATGTTCTATATCAATATTCAGTAACTCCCCATGTCTCAGTTTATTACGACACACTTTGCCTCTTTGGACTTCACAAAACACTTGCTTCCCTTGAAAAAGTAACAAATTGCTTGATTCTCACATTACATACCTGCACCACACACACCCCTAAAAATGTGTTCATGATTGGAATCTGGAATTCAAGTAGGCGCTAACGGATAGGGTTCTATCTACATTAAATGTCGTAACTCTACAAATAATATGTTATTTAATTGAATATGGATGGTGTGAATTTACAAACATCAGAGCCACATTCTCTTACCTTTACATCCAAAAAGTTTTGAGCAAAAAAGTTCTTGCACATTGCTGCTGGATTTTTGCTGATTACAAATTTTTGTTTCTCAGATATATACCCAGATATACCTTTAGTTGGCTGGTCAAACCTATGTGGTTAGTTATAAGTAAGTGAGATTTATCTCCTGTCACAGTTCCAAAAATTGCGATTTTAGTTTGTGGATAATTATAAATATTGAAAAATATTTTGCCAGAATTTCTACATAGAGCTGCCGATCTTACGCTGGTGCCTTCTGCTGCTATTGGAAAGGATCTAGAAGCAGCTAGAGTAACAGCAGGTGAAATTTAACATCCTTACCTAGTTATTCTCCAAACAGACATCAGTTATCTACGCGAGTAAAATTGTCATTAGTCTCAATTTTTTCGAAGATGTCAAATCTTTTGGCACTCAATGTAAACAAATTTCTCGTACATTGCGTTAATTACATATCATGCTTTTCATGTTGATGGAGCAGTGTTAAACCCAAAATTCTATCTGTTTCTTTGCAAATTGCAGCTAACAGGATACGCCTCTGGAATAAGGGTGTTGATTCTGAGAGCTTCCATCCACGGTTTCGCTCTCACGAAATGAGATTAAGATTAAGGTAAGAAACTCCTTCTATCACTGTAATTTCAATTACCTTGAAGTATTGACTCCAATTTTTGCTAACAAAATTTCTTTCAAAATTAGCAATGGAGAACCCGACAGACCATTGATAGTTCATGTAGGACGGCTTGGAGTTGAGAAGAGTTTGGATTTCCTCAAAAGGTATTGCTCTTCTATTCGATGGAGAGATTTACTTGTAGAACTTCTATGCTTTTAGATATCCCCTTGAGCGTGCTGTTACTTTGGAATTAATCATTGAGATGGCATGGTTGAAACAGTGTCATGGATAAGCTTCCGGAGGCACGAATAGCTTTCATTGGGGATGGACCATACAGGTGAGGTGGAATGACATTAATATTTGGTTTAGTTTCCAAAAGATTCCCTTCAAATTGTTCAGTCTGGCTCAATAGGTGGCATTAAGATAGTCGTTAAGCTTTTTTGTAATCTCTATGCTGTTAAGATAGTGGTTAAGCTTCTGTAATCTGTGTATAATCTGGATTCTGTTAAGATAGTTGTTAAGCCTCTGAGTATGTCTTATATGGTTGTTGGCTTAGATGATTGACGAGAGTCAAAATTTTCATCTATCATTACTCAATGAGTAGTAAATAATAGTTGGTCTGGATACATCTCATAGCAGCAGGGAAGTTAACCATGTAGTCGGACCCTTGGGAGTGGGCATGGAATGGTAATTGAAGGGGCCATCTGCAATCAGTTCCTCAGATCTTTTATATCTTTTTCGATTGATGAATTACAAAAATTATGAAACCCCAAGATGCAGCTTTTCCTGCTTAGACTTGTAATACATGACAAACCATAAAGGTGAAATACAGAAGCAGTTGAGTAGTAGTATAGTAACATTCACAGTCCAATCAAATATTAGCTGTCGGTATACTCATTGTTCGTTGTTTCTTTCTGGTAGAGAGGAGCTGGAGCAGATGTTCTCTGGCATGCCTGCAGTGTTTACAGGGATGCTACAAGGAGAAGAGCTTTCTCAAGCATATGCCAGTGGAGATGTTTTTGTTATGCCTTCAGAATCTGAGACTCTTGGACTTGTCGTGTTGGAGGCTATGTCATCTGGACTTCCTGTGGTCGCTGCTCGTGCTGGAGGTATCCCAGATATCATTCCTGAAGATCAACAGGGAAAAACTGGCTATCTATTTAATCCTGGAGATCTTGATGACTGCTTGAGCAAACTGAAACCCCTTCTGCATGATCAAGAACTAAGAGAAACTATAGGCAAAGCAGCACGTGTAGAAATGGAGAAGTATGATTGGAGGGCAGCCACTCGGAAGATACGCAACGAACAATACAATGCCGCCATCTGGTTCTGGAGGAAAAAGAGAGCACAATTCTTGCGACCATTCCAATGGTTATTTCGGCGTATGTTCCAGGTCCCCCCTGCAATTGAAATGTAACGCTGCATCATTTGTTGGAATTTGAATATCAGAATTCAGATATTCGGTGGAAGCTTGTTTTCTATGAAAAACCTCCAAAGTTATCTGCATTGCCGTTGTATTTATGCGAGGATGCCCAATAGTAACTTGGATGATGGTCTGTTGTATTCTCATTGATTCAGGATAATGATTTAGGTGTGATGTCAATGAAACAAAAAAGAAAAAGAAATCGACTGTAGGTTTGGTTGGATTATTTATTCTATGTATATGGATTTTCCTCTCAGCACTGTGGAATCAACTTGATACTCCTAATACTTTGTCCAAATGGAAGCTTGAATCTCAAGTGAAATTCTCAGCTCTATAGTGGTTATATATGTTCTGAATGGCTTATCCTTCAAAGATCTGGTCCAGCTTTGGCCATTATCATGTAAAATACTGTACACTGTGAGGCCATTCCTCTTGAATCTTATGACAGTTGCTCAACAAACATCGGCACAGCATGCTAAATATTCTGTTTAAGCCACTACACTAATCTAAACTAAACTTAATGCTATGTTTCACTGTTAATGAATCATTCCTTTATCACTTTCCCTTATTTTCTCAAAAAAGTGTGCACAATGGGTCATTACCATATCAAGGAGGTTATTACCGTAATTAGAGACAGTGGGAATTCGGTGGTGCAAAATCGGTGATTCACACCATTTTCCTTCTAGCACTAACTCAATTTTGAATTCATCAAAACTATATCCCAATAAGTGTTGTAGGCCCATTTATTTATCGGCTCTACAAAATGGTAAATGCGGACATAAACTTGAATAAGGAAATGAAACTAAATAAATGAAATTATTCTTGAAATTTTCGTACCAAACGCGAACACTTATAATTTATTAGACCAACGTAATCTCAAAAACCATGTTAAAATTTTACATAATAACAACTAAGGAGAGTAATTTCAATAATCACCCCTTTTTGCATCACCAACATTTAGCTTTCTAGTTGCCAAATTATATGGCATATGCTACAGTAGAAGGGTGGCCAGCGATTGAGATAACGTCAATTACTTTTTCTGTAGTTTCCAAATCAAACATTGGAAAAGATCCTTACAAAGATAAAAAAAAATATAGATAAAAAGCCACGTACGTAGTTCCAGGAGCAAAATCAAAAGCTTGGTATAAAATTTCCATTTAATAAAATCCAATCAGATGTATACAGACAAAGGACATAAGAATAAAACAGTGAAATCTGTGGTGGGCTGGAAATTAGAATAGAACTCTTTTACTATATCCAATTCTACGTCACGTGGGAAATGATAATTGTAAGTACAACGCACAATTCGCAAGCGGACAAAATGGTCACAAATTGAACGTCACAACCAAGACCAAACTGCTTATCATGTACCAATCTTAATCAGAAAACTCTTGCAAGCTGCCACAACAGTTATAGGATGAGGATGACTCCGTTACAGAACAAAGGAGTTGGATACACTGGATTTCGCTCCTTGTCTTTGTATTTGGACATCTAACTGCCATCTTATCTTGTCCATTCAGGACCCAATGTCTAGTTCTTGTTTTTCTGTATTTGTGTCTCTGTCTGTGTAATGCATACATTTTAAGTAGAGTTTTATGTAGTACATTTAAAAAACGAATACGAATACATACTAATATTAATTAATCTGGTACAGTACAGAATTTTCCCGATCAAATCACATTCATTGATATTTCGCCAAGGCAGGTTATCTATTAAGATGCAAAATGCGTTTCTAATGCTCCATATTCAATTGATAAATATGGTAGGATTAAGCGACAATGGCGGTTTTGAAGACTTGGTATCTTTTCGCACCACATCTTCTTGGGTGCATCGAATTATGTCGCGAGTTGCTACCTCTTTGCTTGCACCATACATAATTTTTTGAAGCGCCAATATCTGAAACATCATTAAGAAACATACTGTATAAACTCCAAATCATTCTCTAGACCGGCCATAGTATCCGGTGCTAGGACCACTTCAAGATCAACGCTTCCATTTCCTTCGGGGCCCGGGAAGGCTGAGATCTTACCGTCGAATTTGTTTGCCCTACCACTTCTCACGGCCAACGGACGGCCCCACCCAAAATTATTGTCGTACATTGGGAACCTAGGGGAACTTCCCATGGTGATCATCGCACCATCAAAATTTCCAAGTGGGAACAACCTAGGATTGCTTTCCCAGTCCTTCACACCACGGCGCACCGTAGCATCGTCATGCGCCACTACATTCTGGTGTAGCCGATCAGCGCCCCAGCTCAAGTCGTTAGATAACAGCTCTCCAACAGTGGCAGTGGTTGGAATGCTTTGAATTGCGTTCCCAAAGTAGAGCGGCTCGAGCCGCGGCTCGAGCCTGTGCCTGCAGTTCACAGCCATCCTAAACGTTGTCGTCTTGTTCGCGTTTAGATTCCTGGCACGTGTCACGGATCTCCACAGCTGAGCGGAAAGAGACTGAAATGATGAAATCCCAGCCGTTGGGTTTTTCCTCAACAGAATTTCCTCCAAAACGGACGTTATCTTCCCGTTACTTTTGCAGTTAACCGCCCAGCTGTCGTTGATCTGTTTTCCCAAGATCTCCGGTTCCGAAAGTTCGGGCTTTCGGGCCGGGTTGTTCGCCCTAAATTTTAGCTTCATAATCGCTTCTCTGCTGAAATGAAAGATTTTTTCGCGCAAAGGCTCGTCGCCCGAGAAAGTCACCGACGGCCCTCCTTCGGGAAACGCTAGCACCGCCGGCGAGTCAAAAACGGTGTCGCGGCGAAAGTTCGGCGATTTTGAGATCATCTTCGCTCCCCGCGCCATTTCCGCAAAGGTATTAAAGAAATTCCAAAACGAGGTTCCATCAACCACAGCGTGATTCACCGTGCACCCGACGAAAACGGCGTCGTTAAGCTCAGTCACCTGCACCGCTACGAGCGGCTTATTATGTCCGGCGTAGCTAAGGGTGTTATCAAACTGGAAGAACCGGCGGTACGTGGCTGGGATGTCCCGGTCGGGCGGCGGAAGCAGGGCCCCGAGGGAGAGGTGCGGCGCCTTGGCATGGAAGAAATCAACGCCAGAGTCGTTGCAAATGATGTGGACGTGGCCGGCGGCGTCGGTGTGCAGTCGACCGGCGAGTGCGGGGAAGTGAGAGAGGGTTTTGGAGAGGGAGAGTTTGAGGAGAGAGAGGAGGTCGTCGGAGGGAGGGGCGGCGAGGGCAGAAGAACACCCTTTTGGATGTACTGACAGGAGAGCATGGGGAGATCAGAGACGGAGAGCTTGAGGGATTTGATGGTGGACTTGTGTTCGGGGTAAATGGTGCATTTTGAAACAATAACTACTGAAGAAGAAGGCATGGTTTTGTTTTGTCGTGGGTTTTAAATTTTTAATGTAGTGTGTTGAGATTGCAGTGGTAATGAAGGGTGGGGGTTATATATACATGTAGAGTGAGAGAATAATGGGTTCATGCACTTTGGTAGTTAAATGAAGGTGGTCGGGTCGTTAGTGTTTTGTTTTTTCATCTATATATGTTTTAATTATTAAAACATATGTTTCAACAAATTTGGGGGCCATGATCACACTATCATTACCCCCGGCTACTAATAGTTGTGGACACTTGTCGACTACCACTCGTAACTAACTCCAATACGGAATGTCGGTATCATGTGATTTCTCAGAAAATTCTATCTTCAATTTTAGATATTTATATCCTTCATACCTCACTAACCAATTTGAATTTGAGTTTGATGATTAGACTCAATTTCCAACCAATTAAATTCTCTATTTTAAATAGTTTTTTTTTCTATTTTAATATCACCGATACACATTAAATATATATTAATAATAGTATTTTTTTTATATTTAACACATATTGATTATATTAAAATAAAAAATAAAAAAATATTTAAAATAAAAATTTATATTTGAATTTAAAATGAAAGTTAAAAGGGATGTCTTAGGAAATGCAAATTTCAACTGTCATTTAGGCCTTTTCTGCAACTAATACCACAATGAACGTAATTAATTGATTGATGTTTTAGATGGGGTTTTTTTTTTTTTTTTTTATACTCGTGTTTTAGGTCTCAAATGGTGATTGGAAATTGATTTTAGCTCAACATTTACTTGCTGAATTGGGCGGTGCACTTGTTAAATGAACTGCACTCCAAGAAAAGTTAGGTGCATAACCTAAAAATTATTTCTTTCTTTTTTGTAAACAACTAACAAACTTTCCACGTTCACTGAAACTTTTACCTAAATTGTTTTTGCACAGAGCCTTTTTCACAATAAATCCTTCACCGTCCATCATGTTACATTCTCAACAAATTCATACTATATATATATATATATATATTGGCATAGTAATGGTACTATCAAGTCACATGTAATAAATTTACCCAATAGTCAGTCTTGGTACATTACACAAGTAATATAACATGTGAAAAACAAGGATAACCATTTTTGACAAGCCCAATTTGTCATTTCCTTATTACAATGTGCTTGGCCAATAGGTAGGTACATATATATTTGAAACCTAAAAAGTTTTTGAACTTTTTTTCACATCCACTGATGGTGGCTGGCGGGCTACTATTTAGGCTAGTCCAGTCATAGTGGCCTAGCATATTTGTCAATCTACCATTGGGAAAAATTCCTTAATGATTATCCAACTTAACTTGCACTGAATCTGAGCAATCATTTTCTGATAATAATATTCTTGGGAGCCAATGAGCGTGGAAGTCTTTTGGTGTGCTGGATATGGAGTGACGACGATGGTCAAAAAGTGTGTCTTCGTTCATGCACCTTAATTGTGGCGACTTTTAAAATCGTGGGGTTGGGACTACGAGCCTATAGCCTTGGCCCCAGTGTAATCTAACCCCCCCCCCCATTTTGTGGAAATTGGAGGAGTATATGGTGGGCAGTATGTAAAATTCTTGGCTTTGGGGATCTCAAATTGTTGTGAAAATAGTTCAATTAGCGTAATACCACTATCAATATATCATTGCGCCTTAATATTTACACTATCATGAATCAAAACGGTATAACAATTGCATTTGAGATCATATTAAAGGACCCCTCTACAAAATTTTAGTTATATTATACTGTAATTCCAACCAAAAATAACTAAAAAAAAAAACTTAAGTTAATAATTATTTAAAAAAAAAAGGAAAAAAAGAAGAGAAAATGGGTAAAATATTCCTTAACCATAATAATATGTCCTTTCACAGCATGTAAAAGGTTGCATATCTAGCTAGGATTGAAGGAATGAAAAGGGTCAAAAGAAGTTGAGTTGAATTGTTTAGAAATTGAGGCCAAAAGCGATGCTACTTTGCAAAGACGCTGGTTATCATGTCCGGGCATGGGGTAAATTCGAGCTGTCTACCCAGCCCCATTCACAATCATTGTATTGCCCCAACATATAATATATAACACTCAAAATTCTTTTGTAAGAGTTCATATATGTTTTCTTTACATTCATTATGCACTTTGTGTGTTGAAGGAATTAATGCTCACTTTTGATTGTTTTCTTTCTTTTTCTATTTTTTTTTATATAGTGATTCATTTATATGCAAGAGGAAACATTGTGTTGTTACTGTTTGGAGGTGGGGTGGGGTGGGGGGTGGGGGGTTGTTGTTCAGATGGAATATGGTGACTGAATGAATAATTGGATATTCCAGAAGACTACCAAATTTCATAAGTTCCACTCCGATAGATAGAGCACATTCAAAGTATTTGGAAAACCATTAAAACTAAATAAATAATTACTGAGATTAATAATAGAGTAATCGTGTAGATTATAAACGAAAAGGGTTCTCGAATCTGTACAAAAAAAGAAAATTTGTTAAATTTTTTGTGATTTATGTTTAATTGTTGATTGATATCCAAATTCAAACAAATAAAATTGAAATTGTAAGACTTTGGGTTCTCATTCGTCTACTTTAATAATAATTATTGTTAACACTTATTTAAAGTATTGCTAATTAGTTTTTGAAGATTGATTTTTCCAATATAATGATATATGTAATTGATTTACTAAAAAAAAAAGACAAAAATATTGAGAAAGATATAACCAGAAGCCAGGATTGACTTGGGTGTAACTCCCTAATTATGTATTTAAGCAAATATTGATTTTAATTTCTCAAGAAAATAAATACTGGGGACGTGAAAATCATAACCATAAAAAAATTGTTGGTCATGACTCATCCCTTATAAGTCACAACTTTTAGGCCCATCCCTTGAAAGCAAGCCTGTCACACATTTAAAGCCATGTTCATGTCATTTGGTTAGAAGAACAGGGCAAAGCTGGTCTACTACTTTTGTTCAAAACGTAGAAAATCCATAGAAAAAAAGGTAGCCCAACTTGCAAATTCCGACAATTCCAGGTGGATAATTCATTACAATCGTGTTTCTTTTGTTTGGTGTTGGTATAAAGTACAATAATATTAGACATTATTTGGATAAGGTCTTCTCTCCATTCATATACTAACTCCAAATTTCCATTAGGTAAGAAGGCAATAATTAAGTAGGTATTTTTCTCATGTGCAATGAAAAGAAAGAAAAATCATTTGATGTGATTATAATTTTTGATAAGAGGTGCAGACACGAAAATTCAACTTGGCTGCTTAAATAAAAAATTTCTTTATATGCTTATAATTATTTTTACTACAAATATCCACAAAAAGACAAGTATCTTGTCACGTCCGTGATTTTTTTATTTTATTTTATTTTTTTAACCTTATTAGACTGTTAATATATAATACAATGCATGAGAAGCAACAGAAGCAGCCTAGGGTGACTCAATTTGATTATGGTAAAAACCATACTTGACATTTTTGTTTGACTTCTCTGCCATGGAATTTATCCCTTTAATTTATCAAATGTGCTGTGCTTTTGGAATTATGGAATCTCGACCATTGGTAGATTTTTATTATAATTATTAGTGGTTAGTTCAACCTTAATTTTTTAAATTAATTCGTCTTATCATTGTCTCCTGTTAGTTATGTATTTTGTCGTTATTAGTGATTTTTTTTTCTAGTGATCATCATCATTTATAAGATGCTCTTATTGTACTTATTTATTTATATATATATGGACCAGTACTTTGTCACCTGTTTTGCTAAAATCTTCAAATATTTTGATTTTTTTCCCCTTCAAATTCAGATATTTTGATTTCAATGCAATTATATATATATGTATGTGTGTGTGTGTGGGTTAAAGCCACGTAAGGATATTTTTTCAGAAACAGGCTCCATGCAAATAGCTAGACATTGAGAATCCATCATCATTGTTTGCGATAAATATTTAATTGGGCCGGCTATCTACTATGTAGGCACAATGGTCCATGATCCATAATTGGCTGGGAATGATAGGAATAAGCATAATTAAGATATATCAAATACCTAAATGATTATATATTAACTATAATTAAGACTAATAATATGCCTATATTCTCAATACCATACCAGCAATAACAGATATACAGATATGCTACCAATAAATTGAGTTTGTTGGTTGTTTAATGCATGGCCAAATCAAGACTTATAGTCTAAAGTCAATTTGATCTCTTTGGAATTTACTTTTACTATGGACCATAAAATCATAAATATAAACCCTGTCTTAATTGATAGATTAACTAACTAAATTTTTAAGTCCATTTATTTATTTAGTTTTTGATCATTTGCTGAAGAATTAGGTTGTCTTATCAGTACATGGCAGAAGGTTTTAAAGGTCTAAAATTACATTGTGTTGATCTTGTTGTGTAAACTAAAAATGGCCATTTCAGATATTATTTTAATTTACTAATGTATTTCTACTTCAATCTGTCTTGTTCGTTTACAATGTTCATGAAAATTACACCGTGCCGAAAGTAGCTGAAGAGAGAAGTTTTGAGATTGTTCAAAAAATCTGAGCAAAAACTTTGGTCCAGAAAATTGTGGTGAAACATTTGTCAGAAAAGTAGTTCACAGTTTCACTATCCCATTTGCTTGTAACAGACAGTTTAATGGATTATCAGATTATTACTTACCACATAAAAGTTGCCATCAGCCTCTTAGTTCCTCCTCCTATGATAATCTTTCAGAACTATTATGATTACACCTCAGGTAACTCGGTTTATCAAAGATATGCTTCCTGGTCTTTATGTTTTTTGATCCTGCTGCCATGATCTTAATTCGGCTATTGTCTTGATTAATAGGAAAGACAGTTGAATTTAAGAATAGTTCTGTGTTTGTGGAGTACTTGATCCAAAAGTTCTCTTTGCACTGTTAGCCATATCAACGAGTGAACGAGAAATTGTCACCATACTTGTTGCCAGTACAGGTTTTAGGCAAAAAGCAAAAAAAAAAAAAAAATGAAAAATCAAAGGGGGAATAAAATTTTGTGGATATAGAATATATTCTTTGAGATACCTGACGATACGGCGATTCAGTATAGGGATCAATGGACGTTGAATTTCACCGCACATTAGTTAAAGTGTATAGATGTAGGTCTTTTCTTTTGTTTCTGTTGTAAATACTTTGTACCAGCAGTTAGTCGCGTTTCTTAAATTTTCAATGTACGCTGCTGTCACAAGTATTTTTCTTTTTAAGTCTATTATAGGGGGTATAGAGTTTTGAAAGAAGTTACTAGTCGCCGTATTGGAGTTGACCCCCCTGCTCCAAACTTTGTTGTAATCATTCAATAGTGTAATCTGCATTTCATCAATGAAAATGAGTTTTTCCAATTTTATCGTACCTTGAAAGCATCTACTAATGTGAATTTGTCGTAATTTTAGTCTGCTGTGCAATCGACTGTGGTTTTAACAAAAGTAGTCGTGACTGGTAGACTACTAGCCACGTGTCTCTTTCTTTATACAAACAAAAAGGCGCCCGTGACACGTGGCTAAATGCTAGATATCTTTATGAGTTATGATATAATTTTTCTTCTTTCATTGAATGTAGACCCTGTTTTGGCTGCAGGGCTCACAGCTAGCAAATGGCAGTTGTAATATCAACTTGGAATGGACTACTTTTGAATCAGCAAATACTATGAATCTTGTTAGTCAATCTCATGCCAGTGACTTATAGAATGATCCGACAAAAAACTCGGACAGCAGATGTATTATTCATTGACAAATTTTGTGCATTTTCATAAAACTAATATTTTGTTGTACAAAAATGCATATGCAGTTACTGTTTTACCAACAATGATTGTTCACTGTGTGTGGAAAGAGCCGCCCCATCTGTGTATGTGTGAATCCTGAAACTAATGTACAATTTTTACCAAAAATCTTAAGGGGTTACTCTTGTTGATCCAAGATTGCCATATAAAGGAACAATAGTTATCATGGAATATCTGCACTTGAGAACACTGGAAGGTGGCACAGAATTATTACTAAGACCCTAATGTCATCAGAACTGAGTCCTATGAAGTTCCTCCAGTTGTTTTTTATTATTATTATTATTATTTCTTCCATGATTCTTTTTTTCTTTGTCAGGGCGGAATGTGTGGACATAACTGAGAGCTGAAGTATGTTTGATGCACTGTAGGTGCTCTACGATGCACCATTCTTGATTTCTGAAATGTAGGGATACTTCATTAGAAGGCAGTCAACAGAAGGAAGAAATGGCAAGTTAACAGCACTTGAGGTTTTTAAGGTCAGTCCCACTTTAGCAACTCCTCAGAGGAATTTTGCCATTGACAATTTCATATTTTCGGTGTTGACAATTGTTTATGAATCTTCAAATTCAACTACTAAAATCATTGTATGCTAATGATAATATACATTAAGCACTCACTTTCAACTCCCTTTGTTATGTATCAAAAGCTCCCACCAAATTTGTTCTTGTGCATCTTTGGGTAGGGACCCATAAAGAAGCATCATAGAGAATTATTACTTTATGCCACAAGGATCTAGTCAGCCCTGATTTCTCTCTTCTTTTTCAGAATCAGTAATATTAAGATCATTATGGAGAAAGGTATCAGAATCTAATGAGAACAAGAATAAAGAACACAAACATATTTTTATTTTTTATTTTTTTTAGGTTGTGAGATTAGGTATAAGGTCTAAATATACTTGAGGGGGGAATATCACATCAGAATAAAGTAGTAAAGTTTTTTTAGTGGTGCAACTTGCAAAAAGTTGCCCCCTTTGGAAAAAGAAAGAGTGGGGTTAGTTTGTCATTTACCAAAAGAGCTTGTGGAGATGGTGATGTTGCTATGGTTGCCTTCAAAATTCTTTGGCTAGTGGGTGGGACCTTAAACAAATTGCAGAAATGATGCTGGTGGACAGTAGGTTTTTCAAGATTCAGTTTGGAGCAACAGTAATGGAAATAGTACCACCAGTTAGCAAACAACAAGAGAAAGTGGCAGGACAGGAAAGGTGAACATATTAAGCAACAATGCAAGCACAACAAAAGCATCAATTATTGGTTCAAATCCTTCGAATTGAAGACTAATCTGGAGAATATTTCCACACTAGTGGAGTAAATGAGTTGTAGTTGCTAGAAAAAAATAAATGGCTTTGCACCAGAGAACTTGTGGACATACTGCGCGCTCGTATTATCAACAAAACATAGTTGACAATGATTCTCTTTAGATTCATGTCCAAGGTAACCTTACAAACAAGAGGGGTTAACACTAGCATTATCTCACAGAGGTTATCAAATGATTTAATTATTGAACTTAAATTCCCTATTCCACTTGATTAGGGGGAGGATTTTAACTTTACATGCACTTTTATGAAAATCTGATGTTACAATAATTCTAACCCACTCAGAAAAGAGAATCTCAGCAACTGTTTAGAGATCTTCAAGAATGATCATTTCTGTGGTATTTTATTAACACCCTGGAACCTTTCTTTGCAACAACTTTAAGGAAGATATGGGGTTGGCGAGAATAAAATACATTGGAGTTGCTATTTGCTGTATGATGCTTGAGAATTAGTAAATCGTGATAAGTAGACAATGAAGGATGCGATAAAATCAGAATACAACCGAAGTCATCAGCCTCAGATAAATGTTATTCAAACCAACAAGAAAGTTGAGAAATGAAATTTATTGCAAGCCAAAGGGTCTCCAAGTAGAAAAGCAACAATGAGGGAAAAGGGAGCATCAATCGATTGTGGGAAAGGTAAAAACGGATCTAAGTATTAGATGCTTAAGTCGTTTTAGTCATCAAATTGTGAAAAACCATAGCCAAGTTGGAATCATAAAACAGACTGTAGCATGTTGTCTCCAAGAGTTCATAATGATTCAGAAAATTTAGATTCAGAATCAGACACATAGGCCATGTTAAATCAGGGTCTTCACTTGTATCCACAATTCCTCTGAAGAACCTTCCGCGCCCTTCAGATTACTGTTCATCAACTTCTGTGAAGAATGGAGATTTCATATTCTGCTAAAAGACTAAGCATAATAGTGGAACATCAATTCAACTGATTCTATAACAAATGGCAGATACTAGTAAAGACAATATGTTGATGATTTGGATGAACTACAATGATGTTTCCAGACAAATGGTACTGCAATTATTAGCAATTTGTGATGAACAATAATAATATCTACAATCACTGGTTGAAGCTTTCTAATTTAGTACTTTCCATGGAACAGAAACCATTCCTTCTTCTAGCTGGAGTCTTGTTTACCTTGTGAACTTGGAAGCACAGTCTTATTTGATGATGTGTTACTCCTGATGCAGCACAGTCTTTTTGTCATCCGCAAGAACCATTTCATAAAAAATAATGTATTGAAAAGCACACGAGCTTCATCTGCTAAATGTCATCGAATAAATCAAGAAGCCCCTGAAAAGAAGTTGGCAACTAATGTTTCTGGTTCAAGGTTTGGGACATGGACTTGGTGTATCACTTGCTAATGCTAGTACTAGTTTCTGAGCAAAATCAACTAACTTGAGAGCCTTCGTTAACATATCCACATACTCCAGGGGTTTGTGAATTTAACCTTGTCGAGTGGGATGCATCTGAAAAATTGTACCATGATGTCCTAACCGGAGTACATGCGGATCAATGCTCTGCATATGATGTTCATGCAGATTAAGTCCAAATGAAGAAGTCCCTTGAAGATGAGTGATCATTAAACTGCTATTTGGTGGGCTGAACCCCATCATTGCTCCTGGATTTGTCAATTCAGAATCATATGTTGCTCTGACTACAACATTTGTATCCAAATTGTGTTGTGACTGCATGATCAAGTTTGATTTTTCTGGTGATTGAGGCCTATCTTTCTCTGGTGAAGGAGACTTGGTTTCGCCAAGATTGACGGTTGTAATATCATGTATGCTTGATCTTCTCTTGTCTTTCCCTCCAGAAAGCTGCCTGATAAAATACTTCTGAGCGTGACTAGCAACCTGAGTTGGAGTCCTAGTGGTCACAAAATTGCGAGAGATATTTCGCCAATCTCCTTTTCCGTACTTCTTTAGTCCCAACAGAAATTGTCTGAGAGTTCAACATCAGCATAAACATATCACCACTAGCAGGGAAAATGGAAAAATGAAAAAGAACATCATATGAAGGAAAGCATCATCACGTGAAGACAGTACGTGTGATTGAATCCCCTTTAACGTGTAAGACATTCTAACAAATTTGGCCTAAACATCTGATAAAGTAGAATAGACTTAAATTCGCTATAACAGTTGGTTTCTGAAACTACGATCAAAATATTTTATATTGAGATATGTCTCTTTCATTTTGTAAATTCGATGTCTTTGATGGCAAAAACAAGATAAAGCAACAATATAAAACTTTTCTTTCTATCCAAGATTATGTAGAGAAGTGCAGAACCAAATTTACCTGTGCTCTTCCTCAGTCCATGGCACTCCTTTTTTCCGTTCATGATCAGTACACCGTGTTGAAGAGTTCCGTTTTCCACCAGGGCTATATAGCTGTTTCAAGCCCTCATAACCATGATTACTCATCCACTCCAATGTGAATGAATTATTGGTATACCCTGGTATTGGTATCAGCCCTGCTTCTATATCACTGATATCTTCTACCAATTCCCTGTACTGTTTGATCACATCGCTGACCGTCTTTCCCGGGATCATGGATGCCACATTGTGCCACCGATCGGGGGTGTCCTTATCGAATAATGCAAGAGCATTTTCAAACCTTTTATTCTCCTCAGGAGTCCATTTGGTGACCGTATTCTCCTCAAACAACCAATTTGAAGTGCTGAGATATGATGCAGGAGACACAAGTCCCATTTCTCTATTCATTGCCTCTAGTTCATGAAAGGAGTCAAATTGAGGAAAGACACCTGGGAGGGGGTAAAAGAATTGACAGCCTATAGGGGTGGAGATATAGGGAAAGAGGAGATTACTTATGACCAGATGAGCATTAAGTCAAGCAAGCATTTGAGGGGAATCTGAATACTTTTTGACACATGGTGAGGAATCTGGGAAAGGCTCCCAAACTTTCCTAAACCCAAGGAAAATTGAAGAAACTGTTGAAAAAAAAGTAGATCTTGCTTGGGAATGATAGATATTGGAATTCTTTACTGCTGAACAAAAGGTAGATGAACAGAGAGGACAAACCAGTAAAGAAATTAGATGCAGAGGACCTATGCCAAAAAAACAAAAATAAAGCTGTCATATGGTTGATGGAACTGCCGTATTGATGAAAGAAATACAGTGGTGGAAAAAGATGGCACAAACAAGTAAAATTGACACACTAGAATTTCCCAAGGGTCTCAAGTAAAACTAAGAAAGATCTCTTGTTTCTTTCACTTTGTACTGAAGAAAGAAACATGAGGGGAGCTTACAGACACAAAGATAAAAGCCAAAGCTAGTTACTGAGCTTATAGAAGTAAATCTATGTCTTCAAAGTTATTTGTACTTGTTTGTTTGATGAAAGGATCTTCAGGGCAGAAAACACAATAAACAAGTCTAATGGAAGAAGAGAGTCAGACAGATGAAAGGTGTTTGTGAATGATTGGTTGGAAGGTGTCTGTGGGGGCTGTAGCTGACTAAAACTTTTTTTATCTTGGAGAGAGAAAGAGAAGAAAGCTGCCTGATCAAATGCAGAAAAGGACAATCTGTCATTGCTGTTGTTTGCAGAGATGGGCATATATGTAATTGCAGTAAAGAGATGATCTAGCTTGGGCAATAGTTATGCCCACATTTTGCTGTTGGGAACTTTTGGGAATGTCTATCAGTTTTTATGGCTATGCTATAATTTCCCACACAATGCTAACACTTCAACATTAATCCATCTCAGTTTCATATCTGTGGGTTGGTATATCATTCACTTTTGCAAGATTTGTAAGCTACAGCTAAGATTATGTTTCAAGAATAGCTCCCCACTACGATATACAACGTAGCCAACCAAATTTAGCGTACACAATTCAGCTAAGTATTTATACTCAACCAGACAATGTGGCAATCATTCACAAATTGTGCTTAATTGGTGATTAGGAAAACCTATGCGCACGCCTGGTTTTTTTATGTTCGTTGGAACTCAAATGTCTGTGTATTGTATCTGAGTTCCATTTGCAGCAAACTCTCGTTTTGAAAATGATCTAATTAAAGAGTTGGATAAATGCTACTGTTCACGATTTATGCTTTTCAATCGCTTATTTTTATTCACATCTATTCAAACATCATAACAAGTGTTCATCCATGTAACTTTTTATCTCACATCAATTTAATCTGTCTAGTTGAAAAGCATCCTCTTTTGACCATGAATGTTTCTATTCTACTCATGAATTAGAAAAGGATAACCAAAGGAGTTAAGTTGCATTATATCAGGAATTTCTTAAAGCAAAGGAAATAGTATAAAGAACAAGGTACAAAAGAAGATGCAGTTTGACTTGTACGGGGTTGCGAGATTAGGGCAAGTGTCACCATTTAATTAGACTGCTCTTATCTATTTTCTTAAGAAAAAGTCCATTATAATGACATTGTGTTCAAAAGAATAAGAATCAGAGTTGTCTTATGATTGAAAAAGAGGGGCCCTGCTTGTGATTAAATAAATCACAGGAAGGTTTAAAAAGACTAATCTCAGACTAAAACAATCAAGAAAATAGCCGCATTTAACCCCGCCCCAACCCACCCCGCCTAGCCCACCAAAAAGAAGCACTAGAGCAATGAGCGGTGGAAGAGATGCTATAATCTTGTACCACTAATCGTTCATTTCACAATATACTTTATATGTATTTATATGTATATATATATGAAAGTACATATAAATGTATGGTATAATGTAACCTCCATAAATTCAGTATAGCATCTAAAAAAAACAACAATGAGGTCCATATATTTTCAAGGTGAAACTCTCTTCCTAATTAAGATAGTTTATGATCATTAGCCATGATGACATGTGGTGATTAGCGTTAATTCCTGAACTAGGTTTGGCAGATTAGGTATGACGAAAAAAATGTAGATATATGAGCATTATGAAAGGTTCAATGTACTTACTGTACGATATAGAAGTCAGCAGAATACAAATTAATTGTAGGCTTTAAATTATTGTATGTTTCTTGTCACAGTCTATCTACCTCCTCTACTTTGAATCTTTCTTTCTTTTCTTTTCTTATTTTTCCTTTTTTTTTTTGGTGTATGTACATGCACATTATTGGCCAAAGAAAAGGTTTTCTTTCAATTATTGATTGGATGAAAGTATTAAAAAAAAAAATAGTTATACAGTGGTTGGCGTATTTGAAAATTTATTTTTTTGCAGCTGTTAAGTTTTGGGACCATATATAGGCTGGCCCTTTCATTGAAAGCATATTTAATTTGAATAAGAGTCTTCATTCTGCATATATTCCTAAATATTATAGTGATGGGCAAGAAATCTATAATAACACTACATGTGAGCCCAATTCTCTTAATTTTTTTATTAAATAGCATGGGGTATAGTAAGTATTAACCTCGTCTTTGAATTTTTCACCTAAATCACATATTCAAATATTAGTTGATATTTATTTGAATTAAACTATATGTATGTAGTATATGTCACATACTACAATATTGTAGAGTTAAAATAAATAATTTAAAAAATCGTTTGTTGCAAACTATTACAAAATGAAAAGACAAAGAAAAAGGAAAAAAGAAAATGAATAAAATTGAATAGAAAAACCCTTTGCCCATGCCTATGTGATGGAGAAGTATTCGTTGGAAATGAAAGTAAGTAGTATATAAAAGAAAGTAGACTTTCCACAAGTGGAAAGATTCTTGGCTTGCCACATTTCCAAAAAGTGCAATGTTATTGAGTTGGTGAACTCATGTGGGCTCTTGTACAGGTTGGTATAAATTGAATATTTAAACTACTTTAAGTTCAACATTCATCTACCACATAACAAAAACTATGATGAAGTCTAACGTCGTGCAAAACATTAATCTACATGGCTTAATTGCAAAACCTAAATCGCTTTTAAGGGGTCTAATTTTGATTGTGGGTTCAACTCACAAAAAATCTAAGAAAGTTGGATTTAATTGATTGAAGTATACTATGTTTGAGTAGTCGTACGACATTAAAAAAATACAAATTACATATGAATTTGGTATTCAAAAAGTTGGGAAAATGTCATAGGGATCGACGGCGCAACAGAACAAATATGTGGTTCAACCTTTTTATCTAGTTACAAAAGTTAGTTGTAAAGTGTTAATAAGAGTAAATTTCAAGAAAAAAAAAAGGTGCTTTTAGTTATAAGATCGATTTATTACAATTATTTTTGCTTTCGCCAGATTTGGTATCGTTTCTTTGGCATTGGGAATATTGAAAACATCTTTCTCAAATTTGAGGAGAACAAGTGCCAAATTATAGCTAGTTTCAAAAGGAAAATCATTAAATACTTAAAGTTTAACTGAAAAAAACAAAAAACAAAAACCTTTTGGAGTTTGTTTTAATGCAATTTGATCATTAGGCATGTGGAGTTTAGTTAATCTTACCCAGAAAGCTTCGATTGAAATTTGAAATAATTAACTTTATTCCCTAAGAATTTGTGTTTTTTTTTTCTGCCCCCAAAAATAAAATATCTATTTTTTATATAACAAGTGCTTTGGGTTATTTCTTTCTTCTACACGATTTTTGAATCTAATTGAACTAAAATTCATTTCAATAAACCCGATATGTCAATTAGGGCATCAACTTCAACAATGAGATTTTTGAACTTAACTAATTGATGGAAAAGGCTCAATCATTTCCCTCCATTATCAATTACAATAGTGGAAACAAGGCCATATGATCCCTAATCTCGGATGGGAATTTCCCTTCCGCTCCTTATTTGTCATCCTACCAGGAATTGGCAGCCAAAAAAAAAAGAGAGAAAAAAATATATATATTGCATTTTAGGGTTGTTTACAAGATGCCCCTTTGCCCTTTGGTATATGGCCCCTTTAAAAGTTGGCTCCTCCCCAACCACCAAAAGTAGTGTCCAATTGGTCCCTGGAACACCGAGTTCATATTTTTTTCTATTATTTTAAAAAAATTAAGACTAAACATAGTGGCTGTCGCTTCCAACCATTGCCATGAAGAAATATTGGAAAAGAAAGCAAATGGCTTTAAAAAAAATTAAATATGTTTGTGGAAGGTTTAAATTTGGACCCAACTCAAACTTATCTCATATATGATGGGTTTTTGTTATTACAAATGAGTAGATTTTAGATTTTTATTTTTAAACTCATTCCATTTAATTTCTTTATTTTTTAAAATTTATTATATATATAAGTGATATTATTTTATTAAAATATATAATTTCATAAAAATTTAGTGATATTATTGTTAAAAAAATATTTTTTAATTTTTTTAAAATTATTAAATGAATCTAGCAGTATAACACGAGTCTAGATTCGGAGCAAATTTAGATCTGAGTTCTAAAAAATTTTAGTGAAACGGATATTAGGTTTCACCGAACGTCTTGTCGCAGTTTCTTAAAATAATAATACTAAATTTGATGTTAGGACTATTCACTATAAAGTTAAAGGGCATAAAGGTAATTTGGGAAATGAGGGGATGAGAAGTCAGCGTCAATAGCCCTATATATAATCACATCATTAAAGTGTTTGTTGTTCCATTCCATTCCATTCGCATAATGGACAGAATTTGACAATCCGTGAAAACTCTACATTCGAAGATATATGTGCCATTTTATATTTTTTAATGTCTAAAAAGGACCTTTTTCCTAATCTAATCTAAGTTTCATGGTAAAATGACCTTTCAATAATTTTCCTTTTTTTTTCTCGATTAATAAAATTGAAAATATGGGGGAAATATTAGGGTAAGTACATACATATATATAGTGATTGGATTAGTCATTTAGACCATTTACGAGTGCGAAATTCTGTTCTGCTCCAGACTTTGGTTTGGCATCATTTATGATATAACTCAAGGAAAGTATTTCTTCAACACATTGTTGAAATTCCCTCACTTGGATAATAAAATGTTTGATCAAATTCTATGTTGTTACTGAAGATAGTGTCAATATTTGATGTTTGAGGTGGATTTAGAGTTGTTCTTATATATTCGCGACGACTCCTAGAATTAATTAATGTTAGAACTTTTTTTTATAAATATATATGGCCCTAACTAATGTTAACACACTTTTGAATGTAGTTTCTTCTGGCATTCTTCAGTCTAAAAAGAGTTGTTTTTTAGGAAAATGCTCCACGAAGTTTTCTTTTTTTAAGTTCAAATTAGAATTTTGAACTAGTTTCAGCAGAATCAACTAATGTCATGAAAATTCTTGGAATGGCCTTGTCTCCTGGGATTCATTTTAAAGAGAAATTATCAAACATGGATGTATTGAGTCCAGTGATAAATGACAAGTCCAAGGGCCAATAATTGGTAGAATATGTGTGCAGGCTTTCATTCAGTCCTTTAAAGCCCTCCAAGAATGGCTATTTGTTGTAATGAGTTTTGATTATATTCGCTCCATTCTTGCAATCATTTCGTGACTTAAGTAGTTGCATTAAAAAGTCACTTCCCTGAACAATTACATCTATCTAATGGGGAGCCAATGCATAAATGCAATTTTACCTATTTTTCAAGTTTGAAGATTTAAAATTAAAATTATTCAGCCTCACAAGTAGGCATTCATACACTAATTGAACAAAGATACTTTTTCTCTGAGTATAATCATGCAGAATATTTATATAAAATCACAAGCAGTGTATAATTATTGACTTCAACTTGAGCAAAATTTTCTTCACTCAAGAAACATATAGAAATTGGCTCTGAGCACTCTTACTATCTCGCTATCTTTTTTGATTCTTCAACTCCATGATGTTTGTGTTGAATCCCTTTGGCTCTCCTTTCTTGGCCTGAAAATTACTCTCCAAACTCAAATAATAAAAAAAAAAAATCTGTATTTCATGTTCAACATTTAGGCAGATCTGTGGGAGGTGGTAAAATTGACTCATTGGGGCCCTTTCCATTGTCCACCAAGAATGCCATTTTTAGCCCCCATGTTGTGTGCACTTCCAAATGGCAATGCATAAACCAAACTCCTGCAAATTCATATTTCCATTCAAATGCAATTAGAAAAAGTGGGACAAAATAGAAAAGGAAGCAAAGCAACAGCATCAAATCCAATGGTTTTTGTTTGTTTTTTGGGTCTCTATGTTACACATGTATGGTAATCTGTCATGCAGCCATGTGAGAGAGAGAGAGCCAAAAAGAGCACACTGATTAGACTATTGGACTTTCTTTTTCATAAAAAAAAAAAATTGAGGGAAATTGGTGAAGCTCTGTATTAAAAAGGTCACAGAACATTTAAATTTACCTGGATTATCTGCTTGGAATCTTAAGGCTACCCATCCACCAGATGGCACTCCAATTGTGTTCCTTTCCACAGGATCATTAAGGTTAAAGTTTTTAGAATCTGTTTTTGGATTGAAATTGCCTAATCCTCTGCCTACTGCAAAGAAATTGAACCCATGTAGATGAACAGGATGGTTTTCAGGAGCAATAATTCCAGTATCTTGCAAAACCACCTGAACTGTGGCATTGTATGGCAACCTGTAAAGCTTTGTCCCAGTCGTAGTCCCTAAATTAGCTGGTGGGGTGCCTGTGTAATTGAAAGCAGAAGGCGGGTTCCCTGGAAAATCAGTGGTGAAAACTCCCTTAATATTGAACACATGTGCTTGCAGAAGAGCAATGGTAGGCATCACGAACGTGACATTGTTTATACTTGCCACGACACGGCTTCCATTTCCAGCTTTACAAGTTGGGCAGGGATTGATCCCCAGCCCAACTGCAAAAAAGAGAGAATGATCAACATTTTGTGGGACTTTTGCAGGATATTTCTTAGAATTTAAACTCCTGAGGGAGTTTATGAAATTGTTGGCAACCGGGGTAGCATTTTTGGCCGGTGGACTAGTAAAAGATGTCGGAGAATTGGCAAGTGTGCCTGAGTAATGCAATGTGGCGGTGGCAGTCATATTGTCCACCGCCACCGCCGGAGTGTCCATGAAAGGGGACGCTGCCACCATGTACTTGCCGACGCCCTTATCAGCCGCCACGATCACATTGGTGGTCTGCCCAGGGGCTATCAGGATTGTATCTATTTTGAAAGGCTTTACGTATGTGGCATCCACTTCAACTACCGTCAATTTGTGGCCGGCAATCTTGAAGAAGAGTTCTTCATTGAGTGCAGCATTGATCAGGCGAAGCATATAGGTTTTCCCGGGAGCCACATTTAACGAGAAGCCACCTGCAGATGCATCCATCAAATGTTAGATAATTAAGGGCTTGAAATATTTGATATATATATCTCTGCTCATAAACTATACTTAATAGTTTATCTTTAATAAATCTTGATAAGAACGAGACAAAGAACAGAGTTGAGTTGAATTTTACCTGTGGAGGGACAATTTGAGACAGGCCCCGGATGGCCATTGATTGTGTGAGCATCAGACACATTGGGTGCCAGGCCCGATTTTAGAGCCTCGTTGATGACAGCTTCAGTGTCAGATTTCCACCATTCACCTAGAAATCATGAAATGAAAATTTAATCATTTGAAAAAACAAAATCTTTAAGCTGTTTGGAAATTATATGCTATACTTAGACTTGATCATTTGATATCATAGCATGTACTTGGACTAACATAAAACGATGATCTTATTAGCTCACCTAAAACAACAACTGCTTCGTGGTCGGGTTTTGGGAAAGGATATGGGACACCTAGCTTTGGTAAGATGACAAGGGCGCCATGGAGGGTGGCCCTCAACCATAGAATGTGTGCGTGCCACAGGAGTGTGCCCCTTTGGCCTGTAATGGTAAAGTTGTACACATAGCTGTGCCCTGGCCGGATGGGGCATTGCGTGATATATGCTGGTCCATCTGCCCACCCCGTTCGGAGTTGCCTAACTCCATGCCTATAATCATCCCCAAAAAGTAAAGTGAACTTTCTTGCCAAAAAGTTCAAAATATACATGAAGATTCTAGCCCATATTGTGTCTTAGAATCTATTAAAAAGAAGTGATTGAAACCCGTGCACGTGCATTGTAGCCTTATATATTACTCAAATTTTTAAGGCTCAGATGAATCAAATTTAGGCAAGAAGTTTAGCTAAGTGATTAACTAGTTTTCTTACCAGTGGATGGAGACATTATACTTGACACGATTGATGACCCTGATTAGCACGGTGTCGTCTTCCCTCGCGTAGATAGTGGGACCTGGGAATTTTCCATTGACAGTGACGATGGATTTGGTTGAGCACAGACGGGTGGTGTTTTTCATCACCACCTGCATACCATAGTAATTCTCAGAATTAGTTTACAGTTGTAAATTTAAGTGCTAGGAATATAGTGCGCATGTCATTAGTTAATTATAAGTACTTAGACATATTTACTCAAGTGAATGAGTGATGCGTTGAAATTGTTATTTTTTGTGTGGAAAAGAAACCCTGCAATTGATATATTGTTGCACCTTCGTTAGTATTTTTGACTTCTCACCTCAATTTGCTTGCAATTTAGGCCAACAAACTCAGCTAATTGGAATTAGGGAGTATTAATTTATCTAGCTTTAGTTTTGAATTACCTCAGAATCAGTCGTTTGCCAGCGAACACAATGGAGATTGAGACATATACTGTTATTTTTTTCTGCCGGTTCGTTATAACTAGCTTAAGAAATAATTGATCAAAAACAGTGAAGAAAATAAAAGTTAAAGAATTTTTAATCATTCATATTATAGTAAAAAGATAAAAAAAAAAAAGATTTGCATTTTCTAGTTACTTTTCCTGGTATAAAAATAATTAACTCCTCGTTGGCCGAAAATGGACCAAACTATTTAGAATTAAGCTTGACTAAAAAAATTTCATCATTGACTTAAATAATTAAATCAAACTTAAAACAAACACAATTTAAAATTAAAATTGAGCAATCAAGTTATTGGTTGCTTCGTCTACGCCACTTTTTGTATCAAGGCATAGAATGAACGTACTAAATGCCATACTCCAACTTAAAATTGTAAAAGAAATTGAACCAAAGATCAAGAATGCAAAAAACATATCAAGAAAATAGCTATGGAAACTCACATTAAACTGGTAATGGCGAACTCTGCATTCGACAAAAACCGGAAACAAGCATGCTACGAGGATCAAAACCCGAACCCAGAAATCCATTTCTTCTTTGTGTGTGTGTTTTTCTTTAAGAAAAATCGGTTTTGTTCTTCAGTTGATATGTCTTTCTTAGCTAGTTGCACTCAGCCATGACTGCCCAACGCAACATTATATAGCTGATAAGCGCTAGATTGCTGCCATGACGTCGTTTTTCATTCGTTAGGTGAAACAATTAATCCTTGAAACGTAAGCCTTCTTAGGCAAAACTATGGTTTTCAATTCCATTTCTTACTTGTTACATAAAGTGTCTTTATTTTTTTAATTTGTGGAACATTATAGTTAGGGATACTTAATTAATTAGACTCCTTAATCTTATGTTTAAATTAGTCTTATTAATTACATTTAAATTTGTGCCTTTCCGTCCACTTTAGTTATTTATTATGTGATTTAGTCATCAAATGCATGCCAAAAGGAATAATTACTAATGCCAATCATTGGTTAAATCAGTTGGTTCCACTGAAATAATTAGAAAATGGGATAATTAATGTAGGTTCATTTTAACAACGAAATTTCCAGGTGATTAAGACACTGTTCATGGGTAAATCAAAGCTTAATCTGATGTTTAATTATGGGTTTGGTGATCTTAGTGGTGGAAGGTACCTGATTCCATGTAGTCTATAGAGAAATAAATATGGTCAATTCTTGTGATGATTGTAAAGTTTTAACCACAAAATAACAGTCGTTATACATATTAATTTATATAGAAAAACAAACAGAAGATCGATTAATTAACAAGCAAGAATTAAATATAAATTCATTGTTAAAGGGATCATCTTCAACATCTCCAAGCCAATGATCAACATAAAATGATTATGATTAATGATGCACTTTAGTCCCCTAAATATATTACAACGACCTATACAACAAGAGTACACGAAAAAAAAATTATATTTTAGTGCTTTTAATTCAAATTTTATGAATACATCATTCTCATTTCATTTTTAATCATTGTTGCATATAAATACTTTTCAAGAATATCATTTTTGGCAGGTAATTATAGCACTTTTCATCATTTTAATAGTATTAAAATTGATGTGGATAAAAATAATTTTTCCTGAGCACTATTCAAAAATGCCTACGCCCGGAGAGTACAGATCGTAGTTGTAGGGGCCCTTTCACGTACTTATCAATTGTTAATAACCCAACTTAACGAAATTGTTTGAAAGCTAAGATATATATAGATATCACTATTTAGCCAACCTTTGGGTAACAAACAAACTAGTCTAAGAAAAACTATTGCACATCCTGGCCAACTACATTAATTGAAAAGAGTCTTATCACTATGATGAGATGTCAATTTCTGATTTTAACTTGAGAGCTTACAAACTAGATTAAAATTAATTTGTGTTGGGTGGAAACTTGAGGTTGGTGGATTGGATATGTTCCAATTTTCCAATCGTTATGAAAAGTTATATAACTTTATAGTTGAAGTTATAAGGTTCATGGACAATTTTAAATATTTATAAGAAACATTTACAAGTCCAGAATTATTAAGCTTAACTTCTGGGGCTCATGGTCCAACTGCATATTGGGCCGAATAAATAGTGTTCAAGATCTCAAGTTCAAAGACTTGTCTTCCAGGAAAATTAGAGAGAGAAAACTGTATCCATATTTTTATTACTGCAACACACACACAGTTGATGTTTATTTATGACAGCATCCATATTCAACTTCCAAAGTTGGCAAAAACTTCAGCACTCCAAGAAAGTGTGCCAGAGCGCAATAAAGAAGATGAAAGAAGGGTGGTCTAAAGTGAATCCTAATTAATATTTCATGCCATTGCTGCTTCTGTCATCGACATTCAATGTCACTTCAATCTTGAATTTATGGTTCCTTAATCTGAACACCAATTTTCTCAATCAATTAAAGCAGTTAAAATTGGCTTGGATGGTGTGCCCCCCTGTGCCTGTGCATGCGTATATGTATGCAATTCAATAGGGAATCAATGAAGAGCAAGTTTTTATTTAAGGGAAGAAATCCACTCAAAAAATGGTGAAGAAGAAAATGTGAGCTCAATGCCTGGTTGATCATATTTCATTCTTGATCAAGTTTCTGCACATTAACAAGTGGAGAAAGAAAAAGAGAAGAAAAATGGGTGATTTCTGTAATGTTGAGCCAATCATGGCTGCTGAAGAAGATAAATATACAGAAGATGGAACGACTGATTATCGCAACAATCCTGCTATCAAACAGGAAACAGGAACATGGAAAGCTTGTCCTTACATTCTCGGCATGTCTTCTTTTTTTATTTTTCCACTTCTTTTTAATTTCTATAGCTGGTAATAATTAGCAAATATGTAGAAACGACTAACTTATTTCACCTTTTATGGGGAACAGGAAATGAATGTTGTGAAAGACTGGCATATTACGGGATCAACACGAATCTGGTAAATTATCTAAAATTTCAGATGAATGAGAGCAATGTCATGGCAGTTAACAATGTCACGAATTGGTCGGGAACGTGTTATGTTACACCATTGCTTGGAGCGTTTCTAGCTGATGCTTATTTGGGAAGATATTGGACCATTGCTACTTTCTCTACCATCTATGTCTTTGTAAGTCTGTTCATGAAGAATTCTTGTTGATTTTCATGCACTCTCATACCTATTCGATACTTAAGTCTCAACGCCTATTCTTTGGAATAATACACATTTGGGAAAGTTCTGAGTTGTTAAGTTTGTTCAGGGAATGACAATCTTGACATTATCGTCATCTGTCCACGGCCTAAAACCATTCTGTGATGAAAAAAATGTGTGCCATCCAAAAGGGCTCCAAACCGGAGTTTTCTACACTGGTCTATACTTGATAGCACTAGGCACTGGGGGAATCAAGCCCTGTGTTTCCTCCTTTGGTGCAGATCAATTTGATGATTCTGATGCTGTCGAGAAGAAGAACAAGAGTTCTTTCTTCAACTGGTTCTATTTCTCAATCAATATAGGGGCTCTTGTTGCAGCCACGGTGCTTGTATGGATACAAACAAACGTCGGGTGGGGGTGGGGTTTCGGAATCCCTGCAGTGGCAATGGCTGTTGCTGTTGTGAGTTTCTTTTCAGGTACACGCCTGTACAGGAACCAGAGGCCTGGAGGGAGTCCCTTGACTCGCATTTGCCAGGTCCTTGTTGCATCTTTCAGGAAAGTTGGAGTAGATGTGCCAAAGGATAAATCTGCTCTTTATGAGACTGCAGAAGAAGAATCTGCTGTCAAGGGAAGTAGGAAACTTGAACACACTGAAAAGTTGAGGTACTTATGATCACAATTACTGGTATAGGTGTAATAATTTATTACCACAATTTTTGGTAGTAACTAACAGAACTCTTTTATCTATTTCTCTTTCAGTTTCTTAGACAAGGCTGCAGTTGAGACACAATCAGACAGCACAAATGGCTCAGTCAATCCCTGGAGACTCTGCACAGTGACTCAGGTGGAAGAACTCAAATCCATTATACGCCTGCTTCCCATATGGGCAACTGGGATCATTTTCAGCACAGTATACAGTCAAATGGGCACATTATTTGTTCTTCAAGGCAACTCCATGAATCTTCACTTGATAAAATCCTTTGAAATCCCGTCGGCTTCTCTATCTCTGTTCGACACGATAAGTGTCATCTTTTGGGTTCCGGTCTACGACAGGATCATCGTGCCTTTCGCCCGAAAATTCACAGGCAACAAGAATGGATTCACTCAGCTTCAGAGAATGGCAATTGGGCTTGTCATTTCAATTTTTGCCATGCTGGTTGCCGGGACACTTGAAATGATTAGGCTGAATATAGTGAAACAACACAACTACTATGAGCTTAAGCACATGCCTTTGTCCATATTCTGGCAAGTACCACAATATTTCATCATAGGTTGTGCTGAGGTTTTCACATTCATTGGGCAGCTGGAATTTTTCTATGAGCAGGCTCCTGACGCCATGAGGAGTTTGTGCTCGGCTCTGTCGCTCACAACGGCAGCGTTTGGGAATTATCTGAGCACTTTGCTAGTGAATATTGTGACAGATATTAGCACTAGGGATGGTGGCCCTGGCTGGATTCCAGATAATCTCAATTATGGAAAACTTCACTATTTTTTCTGGCTTTTGGCAGTGCTAAGTGTGATCAATTTGGGGGTTTATTTAGTAGTGGCAAAATGGTATACTTATAAGAGGGCATTAGGCAGATCAAATAATGCAACACCATGAATTTTGTATCATCAAGAAGTACCATATTTTTTTTCCATTTTTCAGTGCGTGTTCAAACTATTTGCTGGAAATAAAAGAGAAAAAGGCATTTATTTTTCCAATTTATCATTACTTTGGCTCTTATCAAGCTATCGTTGATTGTTTGGTATCTGCCTCATCAGCCAAAAAAAATTAGTACCCGATCAAGGATTAGCACTTATTGTTACCATTTTATCATTATGAAAGAAACCCCAAGATTTATTATTGGCTACTTTCTTTTTGCACAAAATGGGAAAGTGTGTAAAACCATGAATGAATTGAAGAGTGAATGATCAATGAGGCCAGAAATATGAGAAGGGAATTGATAGAGATGACAACTAGTATTGTCGAAAATAAATAAATAAATAAATAATATTTTATTTTATAATAGATTGAGTGCAATACATTCAATTCACTAATGATCCTTGAATTGTAGGAGTAGATAATTTTTTCCATTTATATCCTTCAATTCAATTATACGAAATAGACCAAATGTGATATATACAATTCATCTAGAAATTTTACAATCTTCATGCACGCAGGCAGCCATTGATAGATGTGAAATGTGAAATCAATGATCACACTCCACTGTGAAATGTGAAATGTGAAATGTGAAATGTGAAACAAAAACCTGATAAAATAATTTTAATTCTAAAAAATAATAAAAATATAAATGAGTATAAAAATATAAACTAACGGGCTATAAATCTCTTACATCATCACTTCACTGCGTCCACACTCCATAATTTGGAAAAGGAATTATATATGGCCACAAAAACAACAAAAGGAAATAAAATACGATGACAACAATGTAGGTGGTAGTCCTTTGACAACTTTCAACGCTTGCAATTAGTTCTCTTTGACTTTCTTTGGGCAAAGTTGTGTCTCTACTTCCCATTTCCCTACTATTTTTTCGGGGTCAAAGTGATTTTAACAGTTCACTATTTCTTTTAGGGAAAAAAGAATGAATGGATGAAAAAATTGGTCTAATTTTCATTGGTTTAGTCTCAATAATGCAAAAGTTTTCAAGATGTTCCTCCTAGCAAAGATGTTATGAGAATTTTTTTGTGATCAAGGAATGGTCCTACTATTTCAAAAGGTGTTATTCAATTAAAATAATCCAAACCCTATTTTTTTATTCCCAAAAAACAAACTTAAACATTTATATATTTTCTCCATCTTATTATGTATTTTCTCAATTCTCACCTACAACGATGGGCACAATTTGTGTTTGGGTTTATAATACTTGCATTTCAACGGATCAAAGTTAAATAAGTACCTAAAACTCGTCCAAATCTCTCAGCTAATTACTCACTAAGCTTATTGCTATTCATAACATAAAAATAATAATAATAATAATAATAATCACATTCATTAAATGTACCATATCAATGTCCTCATTGCTGCAATTCAAAATTAAACTGAACTATCTAATCCTTTAACTGATTTTAAGTAAATAAATCGAAAATTATTCAAAAAATAAAAAAAAATAACACATTCATTAAACAACACTATAATGCTTTTTCAAAGCAAAAATTATTCAACCACACATTCCTAGTATACCAAAAATAACTAGTATCCTGTGCCACTGAATTAAACGGGTAACCAGTGCAAAATGGTGTCCAAATACGTCTGATATATTGTCCATATAAATACATATGTAAGTGAGATTCCATGCTCATTTCTTCATCTCTCTGTGTATACGAGGTTAAACCAGGCAACCCTGTCCTGGTTTTCCTCGCATGCAATTTCGACAAAGACTACATTTTCTTGCAGCAGGTTTGTTTTTCTCCTTTTTCTGCTGTCTTGAATCCTGATTATTAAAGGTGGGTTTGATCATCTTTTAACATGATCGCATATTACAGGTTATATTATGTTCTTCTTCATTTTTTGTTTTTCTTGATAGTTATTTCTTTGTTTTTCTCTGTTACTAATTTTTCTTGTAGAAAGTGGGTATTTGTTTTGTTGGGCTTCTCGTGATCTGCATGTGTTTTATTTTGTATGTTTCTTGAATATTCAAAGAATGTTTTCTCTTCTTATTCTTTGTGGGCTTTCTTGTGTTTATTATTTTTTAGTGATAAAGGTCTAGACTAAGGAAAATGAGATTTTCAGATTATATATTTTGGTGGGTAGCATTATGTAAAAAAGGTCTATTTTTTATTAATCTTGCTTTTCTGGTTAATTATGAGAACCCATAATTATTTGAAGGGTGAATTTTACTTTGTCCTCCTCAATTGATAGCTATCACTTTGCTTTTTTATATTCAATATATATTATCTAACGTCTATTTATGATAAGTATGAATGAAACTAATTTATCAAATGGAAATCATTATAATATATGGTAAACTAAATATAAAAATCTATATCATTTCGTAGTTGTTTTAATTTAGATCAATTATATTCTATTATCAAGTGCAAATAAAAAATTTAATATTTTAACTTCAATACTTTTCCAAGTATATTGAAAAGATGGGTAAAATTGAAAACATATTATATTTTCTTAATTAAAAGCTTAAAGCGTATATTTTCATAGTTTGAAAGGGCAAAGTGACACCAAACATATAGTTGAGGGGTCAAACTAATATTCCCCTTTATTTTTATTGGATCTTAGTATGGGAAAAGTTGAGTTTGTAAAAGGTTAGTATTTTTCAATGATTATTTTCTCTGTGTTTGCACTTTTGATGGCTCTTTCTTTAGAGCTGGTGTGAGTCCATCAATATATACATATACGAGAATATCTATATATGCTAGTACTAAACGGTCCAGCATGCTCTTTATCTTGTACACTTTCTAAAATGGCCATATTTATCATTTCTTGGATAATGGATATAAAACGGGAATGGGAATGAAAGTCAATAAACATGTTAATACTATGGTCAAAATTGTATAACTTAGGCAATTGCTAGTTCAGTACATGGTACTGGGCAACCGAGTTGTCATGCTTAATTGCCTTCCCATCAATTATTAAGACTTCTATTCTATTCTGTTTCTTAGAGATTCTGCTCGTTATACTGATAATTGAAATAGTTGTTTTGCTGGTCTTTAGTCATGTATAGCGACAAAGTTGTTGATTTCCATGGACGCAATGATTTTGTGTGCTAAAATTCTATTTGCTTAGTTTGTTGGTTTGATTAGTCATTCTTCGTTTGGCATTAAACCAACTTGCACAAAAGTTTTCTATATTAAAGGAATGCGTACAACTCTTGAATCCCAAGAGTCTCCTTATATGTTTAAGAGCTGATATCAGACCACCATTTGCTTTACTTAAGGTACGTCTGTTCTAGCATTGCAGGTGGCCAGCTACAGAGAGAAGATTTGCAATGGGAGAAGAGGATATCTATACCAAAGATGGTACTGTGGACTTCCACAAAAAACCTGCTAATAAGGAGAAAACTGGAAGTTGGAGGGCATGCCGCTTCATTCTTGGTGAGGTTTCATTCTTTAGTCTACAGCGGCTGTAAATTTTTGTTCCTTTTCTTTAGTATCAATGATACAGCTGAGCTTTTTTTCGACAGTCACTGAGTGCTGTGAGAGGTTGGCATACTATGGCATGGGTACCAATTTGGTAAACTATCTTAAGATACGTCTTGGCCAAGGGAATGTGACTGCATCAAACAATGTCACAAATTGGTCAGGAACCTGCTATATCACACCACTGATTGGAGCTTTCCTGGCTGATGCATACTTTGGAAGATATTGGACAATTGCCACTTTCTCTACCATCTATGTTATTGTAAGTACTGTTTGTTTAACTTCATAATACTATATGGTGTCACTTTAAAAGTTGAATTTGCCTTTTTGAACCACTTTGTTTTCAATATATGTCTAGATTATACTAAAGTACTGTTGGTAGTGTCTTAGAAGTAGCATGTATTGTGATCTCTATTTCCTTTATAAGAGTTAATTGGAGTTGGAGACTACTGCGCTGATCCATGGATATTTCTTCTTGTTGCAGGGAATGACACTCTTGACAGTATCTGCTTCAGTCCCTGGACTAAAGCCTGAATGCGATGAGGGTGGCTGTCACCCAACAACGTCACAAACCGCTATCTTCTTTGTAGCACTATACTTGATTGCACTTGGAACTGGTGGAATCAAACCATGTGTATCCTCCTTTGGCGCAGATCAATTCGATGAGACTGATGAAAAAGAGAAGAAAAAGAAAAGCTCCTTCTTCAACTGGTTTTATCTCTCAATAAACGTTGGTGCTATGATTGCTTCATCAGTTTTGGTGTGGATACAAATGAATGTGGGCTGGGGTTGGGGTTTTGGGGTTCCAGCAGTTTCGATGGCCATTGCAGTTGCGTTTTTCTTCTTAGGTAGCCGTCTGTATCGGCTCCAATTACCAGGGGGGAGTCCCCTGACACGAATTTGTCAGGTGTTGGTTGCATCCATGAGAAAACTTCATGTAAAAGTTCCAGCCGATAAATCTCTTCTTTATGAGACTGCCGATTCCGAATCTAACATCCAAGGAAGCCGCAAGCTTGAGCACACAGAGAAGTTCAGGTACTTGCACTGGTCCACAAATTTCTCATGAGTGAGAACTGGGTCTTACATTTTTAATTGTAAATATTGCACTTATTACATCTTCAGTGCATCGATTATCAATTATCAATTATCCGTTATAAACCGACATAAAAAGTGGTGTTAGTTCTATGAATAAAGAAACATATCCTAGTGTAATAGCTACTTTTTAGAGAACGGAGATTAAGTCCTTTTTGTGGGCTTGAAAGTTCATACTTATTGTTTTAAACCTGTGATATGCATGTGTAGTTTAGTTAAATAGAGTTGATTGTCCTCAAAGATTTTGGAACTCACACTAATTGCAACATATTGAATTTTAGGTTCCTTGACAAAGCTGCAGTGGCGACAGAAGCTGAGAATTTTGAAGAGGTGGTGAAACCATGGAGTCTCTGCACAGTGACTCAAGTTGAAGAATTCAAATCCGTCATCCGACTACTTCCTATCTGGGCTACTGGGATAGTTTTCTCTACTGTGTACGGTCAAATGAGCACAATGTTTGTTCTACAAGGCGACACCATGGACCAACATCTGGGACCCAATTTCAAGATTCCATCAGCATCCCTGTCACTCTTTGATACACTCAGTGTCATCTTCTGGGCACCTGTATATGACCTAGTAATCATCCCCATTGCAAGAAAATACACTGGAAATGAGAGGGGATTCACACAGCTCCAAAGAATGGGAATTGGGCTCGTCATTTCGATTTTCGCCATGATTGTTGCGGGTGTACTGGAGGTTGTTCGTCTTGACTACGTGAGGAGGAATAACTACTATGATGAGGCGACCATTCCCATGTCCATCTTTTGGCAAGTTCCACAGTACTTTCTGGTTGGATGTGCAGAAGTTTTCACATTCATTGGGCAGCTGGAGTTCTTTTACGACCAAGCGCCTGATGCCATGAGAAGCTTGTGTGCGGCCCTCTCTCTCTCAACTAATGCATTGGGTAATTACCTGAGCACAGCCCTGGTAACAATTGTGACTAAAGTGACCACGAGACATGGGGAGCCCGGCTGGATTCCAGAAGATAATATGAACAGGGGCCATCTTGACTACTTCTATTGGCTCCTGGCCATCCTTAGTTTGATCAACTTCTTTGTCTATCTCTTGATTGCAAACTGGTACACTTACAAGAAAGTGGTGGGAAAAGCTCGATGATTCAGAGCACGAGGACTATGTATATGTGTTCAGTAGTATTTCTTTGGGTTTTTGTCCTGCAGATAAAGATTTGTGTAGATGGAGAGGGTAAAAGGTGATGGGAAAAGCTCCATGATTCAGAGCATGAGGACTACGTATTATGTTTAGTAGTATTTCTTTGCATTTTTTTGTCATGCATATAAAAGATTTGTTTACTAGCTATTTTGTTGCTTCTAATTTATAACAAACTTGTAAGAACTCTCTCTTCTTTGCTAGTCGCATCACGATTCACCAATAACGCCAACCTCAGCTTAAATTTGTTTTTCCATTCTAAAATATATCGGGGGTGCAAATGGGCGTTACTAATTGTTGAAAAATAATTGGCTTGCTTAACACTTGAGCTAAGTTTGAACCTCATTTTGTTAGTCAGAGCTTACAATTGTGTTCATTCGTGGTTAGCAATGGCAATAGAGCGAATCCCACCATGAATCTAGAATATTAGGCTAAACTCACTACCCATACCCAACCCGCCTACTATCGAACAAATTCAAAATCCAACCTTGCCTACTCTCAAACTCAAGACCCGCCTTGAATTTACATCCAAAGTTAGACCTAATGGGTCCAACCAACCAAAACCACATGACTCTATATATTTTGAGAATTTAATCCTTTACCACAACTCATACAAACTTTAATATATGGAAAAGCACATATTAAATTATCACTATTACGAAAATAAAAAAAATGCATTGAAGTTAAATTTTGAAATGAAAGCATTTATGCACAATTTTTCAATTAGTCCTTCTGTTTGTAAATTTTATTTATTCTTGTCATAAATTTCATTCGTTCTTGTCACTACATTTATTTTATGTATTCTTAAATATCTCACCATTGCTGGAAGTCCGTAAGCATTAGTAAAGGACAATCTCGTATTAAAGAAAAATAGTTCAACTCTTAACTCAGATAATCATTTTCAAATTATTTATGTACACAATTTTTCAACCATTTAAAAATTTTCCAGCAAAAGGAAGAAGACCACCTAGGCAGCGCGTATGGCGTTCACAAGAAGTGGAAAGGGGAAGGAAAAAAAAATAAAAAAGGGAAATAAATTAGTCAAAAAGGGAAAAAATATAGAAAGGAAGGAGAAAAAAGAACAGAACACTTAAAGAGAAGAAAACACGACGAGAAAGAGGATGAACGAGGAAAGAAGGCAAATGGCAGAAATAAAACATAAGGCAGAACATAAAGGAAAAAGTAAAGAGGGGATAGGCAACTTCTCTAGAAATCTAACCCTAGATTTAAACATACATATACACTAGCATTGATGAAATAAGGTAATATATTGATAAGTACCTTATACTTACAATATAATTAGTTATAGATTCCAATCATCTAATAGGAGTTGGGAATAAATCAATATCATTTTTTAAATAAAAAAATTTATATGCATATAATGGGCTAGCATAAAAAAATTAAATGAATAAATGATATATATATATATATATAATGAGTTTGCACATGAGCAAAGTAGCTTATTGAAAAACAACTTGCAACTATAACATTGATTATAGATTTGAGTCAAAATAAAAACCAATTAATATTCTTCTTTTATAAAATAAATAAATAAACTTATACACATATATAATAAGCTAGTGAAGCGACGAGTTAAGATAGTCCAACTCCAATAAGAAAAATACATATATATTTATATATATAATGGGCTAGCGTGGAGTCAATGTAGCCTAAATAATTACTTGAAGAAGGTTAAAAATCAATATCCTCTTTAACAAATAAATAAATAAACATATATATTTATATGTATATATATATATAATGGGGCTAGCAAAAGAGGCACGTAACACGTTACATTCATCTAAACTCGCCCCAAATGCAGGTGTGGGTTTCACAAAAACTATTTATCATTTCTATTCGTGGCTCTTTTATATTTTCAAGAGTTATGAACAATTTGTGCATGACCCAAAGCTAAACCTCTCGCGGAAAACTCTGTCTATTACAGTCACCGTCTATTTACAGTTGTACGTCTCTTGCTGGGAGCTGATAACATCGGATAAGATCAATTGATTGAAACTATCTATGGGCCCAAAAGAAACGAAAGTTCGTCATCTTTTTTTCACGTTTCAACATTATGAATAGTGAAAACTATATTTGAACGAGATAACGCAAATATAATGAGAGGCCCAAAACTCTTCTACTGTGTGCATATTCCAGGCTGACTCTACCTCTCTTCCCTCCCCTTATTCCCCCCCCCCCACCAACAAACTATGATTTCCCTTAAAGCAATCCAAACCTCCTTCACTCCCAACCATGGTCCTTTCCCCGAATGGGGATCCTTCAGGAAGAGGAGGCTTCTCCTCTCCCTCTGCAAGTCCAACAGTTCAGGTAATTCAGATCAAGAAACTCCACCACCCGAAGGAGATAGTCGCAAGCAGGAACTTCTTGTCAGGATTGCAATGCTTCAAACCCAAAAAGTTCGACTCACTGATTACCTGGACGAAAGATCAGCATATCTAACCCAGTTTGCTGAGGAAGCCAACGCTGAAATTGACCAGATTGGAGAAAATGCCCTCAGAGAATTGGATGAAGCTGGTGCCAGGGTCTGTTAAACTTCTTTCCTGTCAAATGCACACAAAAAGGTGGGCTTATTAGGAAATTACAGTCTGTCAATAACCAGGTTTTATTCGTTTTTTTGAGCAGATAATGGAAAATATAGAGAGTCGGATGCAAGCCTTTGAGGAATCTGTAGAGTTGAACAAAATGGAGATGGAAGATAATGAGAAAAAAGTTGCAGACTTTGAAGGCCAAATTGAGAAAGACAGAAATGAAGGGCTGTTCTTTAAGAACCTGAGGCAAAAAACACCCCTTGACAAGGCAAAAGCTAGGGAACAGGCAGAAAAAATCAGGGAGCTGACTAAGAAAAGTGCTGGTTCAGTAATCAGACGGAACATTTACCTCGCACTGATTGGCTTGGTAGTTATTGGAATTGCTGATGCCTTAATCTCTTCGACATCCGACTGGAAGAAGGTTGCACTTCTCGGGGTCATTCTGGTGGGTTTGCTTTCTCAACTCATCTATGAACAGAGTATGTTATCAGAAACAGACAAAATAGAACAAGAGAAGAGCAATGAATCTACAAGAGAGTGAAGAGAATTTTGCTTGTCTAATTTTCCCATGAAATACACGAATGTTGCATTTGGGGCTAAGTTGCAAGCTATCTTGCTTTTGCATCAGCCTCCATCTTTGTTAATACCAGTATAACTACCAAAGCTCATACTGGGGGTGATTCTTTATGACAACAAGTATTGTACATAGAGGTACTATTGAGTTGTCTAATTTTCGGCATTTCTAACTCATCAACCAGCCAAAAGAAAAGAGAAAGGGGGTAGAGATGTGTCACCTTCCAAAAGTGAGGAAGTTGACATAGATTAAACACATAAACTTGAAACAGGAAGAGTGAAACTCTAAATCTTATATTCATTTTACGTTAACCAAAGCTCTTCTTAGTTCTCACTCAAATGTAGCATGAGTTATAACTCCAAATAAAATATTACTATCTGGGGCTAATACATCAGGCCAACCTTGCTGTTGCATCATATATAGTTTGGTGATACAACTCTGATCACCAAAGCCATGTTATTTTTGATGCTGTGTAATGAACTTTTCATCCAGAGACATAATAAAACTCATAAGAAAGCTTGTGCTCCAGAATAAACAAAGATCCGTTCATGAAAATAGCATTGTGCTAAGAGAATAAATAGCTATACTCCTCATCTTAGTGTTTAAGTAAATATAAAGCAGTTCTAGTAAAGTAAACCCTCAGTCAACAGACCTTGCTTTGATCTTAAGAATCATAACTTCCTACTGAACATTCAATTCTGCAATCTGCTCTTCTCTCAGTAGTATCCGGAAGAATTACCTCCTTCAGCATCCACTTTTCCTGAAAACATAAGGATTAAAACATGGTATCATAGATGACCCATCTTTAATTTAAAATTTAAAGTTGCTACTGGATAGAAGATAGTCTACTACCTGTTATCACAGAGTTCAGCAAACATAAAGCCATCAAGAAAACAAACCACGGCAGACCAGTGGTGCCTCTTCTAAGTTCAACAATCATGTCACCTATTGGTATTCGTTCCTGCAACAGAAGCATTTGTCTGATTCTGGTGCAACCTGTAACATATGAATTTCAGATATCAAATATGGTGCTATCTCTTGAATATAGCCAGCACCAGATTACCAACTACTATAACACACCACTGAAAGACCAAGCTCAAATTCAGTGAGTTAAGTTGATGACAGTACATCCAACCAGCCACTTTACAATCACCAAACATGATGGCCAGGCTATTTCATCCAAGCTGCAAACAAAATACATAAGCAAAAAAAATGTTAGAAAATAATCCACTGCAACAAGTGGCACCTAACATGAAAACTTCATTAAGATACAAATTTATAAACTTTGAAAAGGAATCAAGAAGTCCTCCGATCGAACAAAACTACAATGATAATAAGTATTTCTATTATTAGTTTCTAAACCTACAAAAAAATTCTGAATTAAGGAATAGCCAGCCAACCTAACACTACTATAACAGCATGGTTGAAATGAAATCGAGCGAGTTTGGATTCCAACCACAAGTATAGAGTAATTATGACACTGCAAAAGCAAATCAGTTTTTCAATCAACATAAATGAATTTTATAAAGGAAAATCTAGGTCCTAATAAAAAGAAAAAATGAATAAGTAGGACAGAGCAACTTAACTTCCCAATGTCTCAGGCGAGAGAATCATTTTGGGGCCCCAGAATGAATAACAGCTCTGACAAGTATGTTCCATGTAATTATGGTCGGAACAATTTTATTTGACAATGCATCGTGCAAGAACAAAATGGCACCTGATATTCTATTGCAAGAACAAAGACCTTTAAGAGTAATGTTATAGGAAATAACATCCGGCTGCAACCCATTTCTTAATATGCGAGCCCAAATTACCGAAGCATTTTTTAAGTCACCATCCTTATAAAATCCTTCCATAAGGGTATTGTGGGTAACAATATTCGGAGAACAGTTCCAATGATTCATGTCCAAATATAGCGACAAAGCAAGTTGAGTTTTGCCAACAGAACAGAGGCCATGAATCAAAATATTATGCATCTGCACATCAGGTTTGAAACCTTTGCTAATTACTTGGTTCCACAAATTAAGAGCCATTTCTACTTTATGGCCCTGGCAGAGACCTTTTATCAACAAACTATAAGTAATAACACCTGGCTCCCATCCTTTCTCTAGCATTTCCTTCACAATGTCATAGGCTTCACCGAACCTTTCACCCTTGCATAATCCATTAATAAGAGTATTGTAGGTAACAATGGTAGGAGAACAATGCGTACTTCCCATTTCACGAAAAACCCTAATTGCATCCTCAAATTTAGAAGCACCTACAAAGCCATTCATTAAAGCATTATAAACATGAGCATTTGGCTTACAGCCACTTTTAATCATACCATTCAGCACAGAAACTGCTTCATCCAACTTTGCTTCTTTACACAACCCATTAATCATTGCTGAATAAGCAAAAGCATCCAGAACACCTCCTTTCCTCTCAGCAGTCTCCAACACATGTAAACTCTTGTTAGTGTACCCATTCTTACAAAATCCATGGACTAAAATTCCGTAAGTTGTGGAGTCAGCAACAAAACCACTCTCCTTCATAAGCTCCCAGATAGAAATAACTTCATCTACCTTACCATTATCAAACAGCCCTCTCATCATTATATTAAAACTAGCAACATTTCGACTACCCTCCCTTCCCATCAACTCCCACAACTCAAAACAATTTTTAACCCTCCCAACCCTAAAAGAACCATTCAACATTGCATTATATACAACCGTATCAGGTGACACCTTGCTCTCAGCCATCTCCTTATAAACCCTCTCGGCCCCATTAATATCCCCTGACTCGCACAACCCATGAATCAAAGCACTGTATGTGAATAAATCCATTTTCTGCTCGTTCTTTCTCATCCTATCCCACAATTCCAGGCCCTCACTAAACCTCCCACAGTTACACAAGCCACTGATCAAAACATTGTATGTAACAACATTCGGATAAACCCACGAATCCTTTGTCAACCTCTCCCAAATCCCATTAGCGGCCTTATATTCGCCTTTCTTCAAAAATCCATCAATTAAAATGTTATAACACGTAACATCAGGCCTCAGGCCTCTCTCAAGCATTCCATCAAACACCTTCACAGCCTCGCTCAAATCCCCACTTTTCGCCAACCCATTAATCAGAGTGCCATAACTATAAACATCGGGAACCAGATCCCTTGCCCACATGTTATCGATCAACTCTCTTGCGTTGTCGAAATCCCTCTTTTTACACGCAATTTTGATCAAAATATTAAAAGTTTCTAAATTCGGAGATACACCCATTGTCCGAAAATGCCTAAAGAAAAGCTCGGCCTTATTCAGTTGATTCGAAACCACGAACGCATTCATCAGACAATTATAAGACCTCACCCCGGGTTCACATCCAAAAACCTCCTTCATTTTCTGGAAAATTTCCATAGCTCTCTCCGCCATTAGATTTCGTGAATAAATTTTTAAAACAGCTAAAGCCGTGTCTTCGGAGCAAGGGCACTGCTGGAGTCGAATGAGTTCAACGATGCGGGTGATGTTAGGGAGGAGTTTGGGGTCGGCGGAGAGGGAAAGGCGGCGGAGGATGTGATGGAAGACGGCAGCGGAGTGTGTGTAATTAGGGTGGCTACTCGCTGAGTTGAACAGGCTGAGAACTGAGTCGAGATTCTTCTCCGATTTGAGGAGTTGAAGGAGGCGTTTGGGGTTAGGTTTTGGAGCAGTTGTGCCATAAGAGAGTGAAATGCAGCTACAGCGTCTCCTTTAATACTGCACTGCACTGCACTCCACTCCACGGTTTAATTATTTTTAATCAATTTAAAGATAATATTTCCATGATAACTTGATAAATAATACGAGTAATAAACTAGCAACTTTTGCACAATCCATGTGTGCTAAAAAAGCCTAAAACTATAAATTGAAAAATATTTCTTTGTTTTTGTCAACTATTTTTTCATGTGCAATAATGAAAACCTAGATAATTTATTTATAAATAACACGAATTTTATCAAAAAACACAACAACAAAAAAAAAATCCAAAGTTCTATAATATTAAGAGTATTAAAATGTCAAAAAGTCAACAAAATAATAAATTTAAAAAGATTAAATAAATTGACTTGGTAACCGTTTTGGATTTCAAAAGCAAATGCAATATGAGCTTAAGGCATAAATTTGTGATTTTTATTTTTTATTTATTTTTTTGCACTTCCACTATATGAGTATTAAAGTATATTTATACAAAATACTTAAAAAGTGTTTGCAAAAACTTTTTTAAAGTAAAAGTATTTTTTAGTGTTTTAAATACCAAATTCTGCTTCTGTATAATTTAATCAGAATCTAGAAGTATGAGAAGGGGTGCTTTTACATTTCTGATTCTGCTTTTAGTTTTTCTTAAATATGTAAAAGTTTTTTTTTGGATATTTTTGCCCTCTAAAATATATTTATATTTCAAAAAATTCCCTTACATTATATAAACTTATAAATATACAATATGTAATATATATATATATATATAAATATTTGTACGAATATACAATATGTAATGTGTGTGTGTATATATATATATTTGATATATAAATATTTGTACGAATATATGAATATATTTATATATATTTATTTTTTATATAGTTATATATTTGTGAATTTAAAAATATATTTATATATTTATAAATATTTGCATGATTATATATTTATAAATATATGTAGTTCATATATTTCTATATTTTGAATATATAAATATATTTATAAATATTTGTATGTATAAATATTTGTAAAAATATATGAATATATTAATAAATATATATATATATGTATTTTTACATATTTATATTTGTTAATATGTGAATATAATTGTAAACATAAACATATGTAGTTTCATATAATTATATAGTTGTGAATATACTAATATATTTATATATTATGAATATTTGTATGAATATATAAATACATATATATAATTATAAATAAATATATATATTTTTATATATGCATATATATGTGAATGTATAAATGTAGCGATATATTTACAAATATTTGCTCAAATATATAAATACATATATATTTAAATATATGTGTGTATTTCATATATTAATACTTTGTGAATATATATATTTATAAATGTTTGTACAAATGAATAAATACATATATGTATTTATAAATATATATATATATATGTATTTTTATATATTTATATATTTGTGAATATACATGAATATATATTTATAAATATGTACGAATATACAAATACATATAAATTTATAAATATCTATATATGTATATTTAGATATTTATATATTTTTCAGTATACAAATATATTTGTATATATTTATAAATGATTGAACAGAATATATAGATACATATATATTATAAATATCTATATATGTATATATTTTTGAATATATAAATATATTTATATATAATTTTATAAATACTTAATATATATGTATCTATATATATATATATAGATACATACATGTTCACAAATTACTATTTCAAAATTGAAGGGTAATTTAGACTTTTGCACACAAGTAAAAATATTTTTATGAAATACTCTTTTTTAATTTATTATTATACTTTTCAACAACATTTTGCAAACACTATCAACTGATTTTCACTTCTACTACAATATATTACTTTTTTCTAAAATTAATTTTTTTTGCAAGTACTCCCTTAAAATTACTCATAAGCACCATTTTTTAAAAGTTTATTTTATAGATAAACTTCTATTCAAAAGTGTTTCTAAACACACACTTAATCTTGTGTGATTTTAAGGATTCCACTCTTCTCCAATATATTTTTTGTCATATTTAGGTTCTGTCTTCCAATCTTTACGAGGGACAATCATGGAAATGTGATGAAATTGGTGTGTGGTTTTAGTGGTTTGCAAAGTCCTGCGGGAAGAGATTTCAACCAACTCATATTCACAAGTCTTTAGTTTTCCTTCGTGAGACAATAATTTTATTTGAGTATTAAATTGAACACCAAGTGGAATTTTAATAATGGTGATAGGAAAATTGTGGGAGAAGGCTTGGTTCATTAGGTTGGATTCATTAATAACAAGTGAATCATGTGAGTCATATACATTTTAAAATGATCTAATTGATTGTAGATTGATCCAATTAGTAAGTTCAGTTTTTCTATGAAAAATTCCTAATGACCAAATGACCCAACTTAAGTAGAGATGATAATGGAATAATTTTAAATTTGAACTCATTCTGAACTCATCTTGTTTATTTTTTTTATTTAATTTATCTATATTTATGTAATATTATTTTTTTAAAAAAATATATTTTTTAAAAAATTTTAATGATGTTATTTCTCTCAATATTTTTAAATTATAAAATGGATTTAATGAGTTTAATTCGAATTTAATGAGTTGGGAAAGGAGCGATCTAAGTCCTTAAAAACTTTAATGGAACGGGTCTCAAATTTTAACAAACACACCATAGCCCATTCTCATACCTAAACTTAAGTGGTCATGAGGTCATTTTCTTGGGCTATAGGTTTTTTTTTTGCAAATTCATGTGATTTTTCTTTGATAATTCAATTTTTTATATCTTATATTTAAATTTGATAAATTACATACATTACATGCTAATCGTTCATCTTTTTCACCTCTCTTTAATATAGAAAGTATTGATATATTGAATATATCCATGCAAATTAGTTGCAATAAATTCTTATTAAAATTAAAAGGTTATAGAATATAAATACTATTCGGTGATGCAAGTACTCTTCAAATTCTACCATATGAGAGCTCATTAGATACTATCCATTTACATACATAATTCAACAACTCACAATTCTAATACTGGACATATAAAATTCCCTTTAGGGTAACGTATGCCCACATTTGCCCCTAGAATGTACTAGGAATGATAATGTATTCGCGTAAAATTCGGACTCGCCCTAACTCAAAAGTAGAAATGAATTTAGGTTGAGTTATTAGTCTTATCACTTTCAAACCCGACCCAACCCATTTACTTCTTTTTTATTTATTTGCTGCAAAAAATATTATATATATTTATATGATAGTGTATTTAGAAAAATATATCTTTTAGAAAAAATTAATAATATTATTTTAAAAATATATTTTTTTAAATTATGAAATGAATCTAGCAGGTCTACCCACCAACTCCAAGTTTAAAAAGATTTGAATCTAAATTTTTAAAAATCTTAGCATATTAATTTTTGAATTCATATAAACTCGACCCATATTAAATCCGCCGCCGTACATATATATGATAGGCTATAAAAGTAACCCTTTAAACATCTTTTGCAACCCTAACAACTTGCACACAACTTTTCCTTTTCTTAATAATTTTCCAAAACACACAAGGATTTTTGGGCCTAACACACCATTTTTTCAAGCTAATACTTTCATCCCCTAAACCAAGGAGTCACAATCTCTAGCTCTTCAAGAGGTATGGATTTCAATTTGTTGTTTCACACACTACAAAAAATTAATTTATGATTTTTTTCAAAGTTAATTATGTGAAAACATGATTTATGAGATTGAATTGTACGGTTGTACGACATGATTATACTGAATTCATTCAAATGTGGAAAATTCACATGTTCTAACGTATGTTTCATTTTTCACCATGTGTGTTTGTATGTTGCTTTGATTTTTTTCTAAAAAAATTTCATGCTTATCAATTTGTCTGTTCATTCTATAATTTGAATATGTAAAAAATTTAAAAACTTTAGAAAGTAAAACACATAAACAACAAGAAAATGTTAAAGTACTTAAAAACCTTGGGTGGATTTGAATTGAGGTTTTGAAAATTAAGAATTTTAAATTCATAACAATAAACTAATTATATTCGTTTGGACAATTCTATATTAATTTTAAAAATATTTTGAATTATTTTTTTAATGGGTGTGATACTTTTAAAATCCATATGCTATTATTGCCATTTCAATTTTTTTATTCCAAATCCAAATCAACCCCGCTTGAATCCTATTTTTAAAATTATAAACACCTCTAAAAGGGGTTTTGATTTTTGATTTTTAAATTCATCATATCTCAAACCTTCTCCATTTATTTTTATTTTATTATATATGTATTTATGTAGTATTATTTTTGAAAAATATAATTTTTAAAAAAAATTAGTAATATTATTTTTTAAAATATTATATAATATTTTAAAGAGCGAATTTTAAATTTTGACAAATCTACTCTATTACCAATTTTAAACATTGTGCCCGTGGTTTTAAAACATTTTTTTTTTTTTTTGGTTGTAAAAATGGGTAAAAAGATAAGTTGACTCCACAGTCAAGAGGAATACCATTTGCACAAGAATTTGCATTTAAAAGTATTCTAAATATACATAATTAGAACGAAGCTTATAATACATCCACAAAATAGAGATTCAAGGCCAAGATATGCCAATTTTCCAAAGACCATGGGCCCAGTTTGAACGTGAAGTATTGGAATAAGAATTAGATTTTGTTTGTTTGAATATTCCAATCCATGAGAACGTAAGAAAACTGAAAATATATTTGACATTATATTCCTATAAGTTTTTTATTATTATTTATTAGTATAATATTATGATAGAATATTAGTGAAAGGGCCCATTCATAATTTTTAATTTATATAAGTATATTTTGTATTTTATGAAGGATTCAACGAATGATGTAGGATGATAAAATTTGTATATATATTATAAGTATATGATAATGGTTGGACCTTTTTTTTTTTTATAACTGATAGAGACTTATTTGTCATTTCCATTGCAAAGTAGGTGTAGCTTTAGGTTTGAAAATTTTGATTTAGGGTTTCTTTTTGGTTTTGGGTGAAAAGTGATATTGTGAAACTAGACTATTTCTACAACCAAACATGTTTGGGACTTTTTGAATAGTAAAAAGTGAAATAATGCTCACTAAAACCATAACCAAACAAGCCCCAAAAAACTTATTGGTTTTGCTTTTTTCAAATCCCTGTCAATCCTCCTGAGTCACTCCAAAAAATTGTAACGCTATGTTCTGATTCATTTTCATTTTGAGAAAATATTGTAATAAGATTCATTGGGGAATGCGTGAAAATAACAATGTGATAGATTTATGATTTGAAAAGTTTGACTAATTGAATTGATATTATATTTTTAAAAAATATATTCTGTTTATTTACTTTTTAATATTAGTAAATATAATATTATTTTAAGATAAAGTGTTTTCCGGAGTTGTAGATTTTGCAGTGTTTTGTTCAGTTATGTGATTTAATTAACAATTGATGGTTGGTTCAATTTATTTGACTATAAATACTTAAAAGTCCATCAAAATTGATCAAAATCGTCAAAAATTAATTAATATTTTTTTAAAAAATTTTAAATTTAATATTTAATTATATGTACCTTGTTATTTGCATTTCAAACTTTATGAGATTTAATTTTTGATTGATTATATATCTTTTTTTTTGTGATTGATCGATCGAATTGATTGAATTTGTGATTGATAATAAGAATGATTTGATCGCACTTACGATCGATAGTAAATTTGGTTTGCTCACCAGTTCAATTATAAAAATTATAAAATTTTAAAAATATAGTTGGAAAATGATGTGAATTTTGAAAATAAAAGTATGATTTAAAATATTCTCACCAAATAATTAATAAGCAAAACAAACACATTTTTAAATCAAAAAATACTTAAATATTTTTAAAAAATAAAATCAAACATAGCAATCATTTCCTGACCCAGATCCAAATCAAGATCGATGCCCATTACAAGTTTAGACCTTAAATGAGGAACACACACAAAAATAAAAAATAAAAAATCATTGCAAACTTTGTTTTAACAAAATCATCCCACTGCCGGGTTCGTTTCGCATCCCTTCCCCACTCCTCTCTCGGAACGAAAGGAGAGGGGAAAAAAGTATATGCACCCGTCTACCGAATGTATACGCAGTTGCGTGCGATTGTATATCATGTGTATGCTGCATAATTAACCCTTCTTTGTTCTTCCTTTTTTTCGTCATCAGGTAATCTCACTATGCTTCACATCAAAACTCACTGTGCATTTCTTTTTTCTGTTTACTTAGATCCATTTTCTTATGCTGTTATGCTTTATGCAATATGTGTGTATATCTTTATATTTGATTACATGTTGTATGTGTTTTTGTATTCTGATAAGTAGTGTTTAAAAGCGGAGGAGTCATGCAAAGTGTGCTTTATTTGATTCAGGAATTCAGTGTTAAGGTGTTTTTGTTTGTTTTCCAAAGTATACTTTCCGGGTTTTATTTATAATATTTGGGTTTTTTAAATTTGGAATATATGAATGAACGGAGAGACCAGAGCTTTTAGTTGCTGAGTTGAAAGTTATAAATTGTGAGAAATTTTTGATGGATTTTTTTTATTAATTATTATTATTTTTTTTATTGATAGTATGGGTAAAGCTCTTTATTGAATTGATTGGATTAGTTCTGATCAGGTTTAGATCTCATTTTACTTGTAAAACTGTAGCTAATTGCTGCATTTAATGCTATTGAATTTTCTTCCGACAAACTGGGTCTTTGACAATACCTACCTAATTGCCCTTTTGTGCTTCCCGCCTCCTCCAATCTTTGGTTTGTACTTGAAGCCAATCTGTTGGATTTTTATTTTATTTTATTTTTCTTTTGGGTTTTCACTTGGTTGTTGCAGTCTATTTTTTTTTTCTTTTCAAAAAAGGCAAGTCAGAAATAGGAATTTGGGAATTAAGAATGTTGATATTCATACCTATTTTATGAATTTTTGGTTTCAGGTTCTGGATTTAGGAGCTCCAAAAATTGAGTTAATAATATTCTCCTCTTGAATTGTTTTGAAATTGAATTTCTGAAAGATGACTAGACAACAGGGTGGGAAGGGGAAGAAAAATGCTAACGCTTCTTTCAGTAAAGGCGTAGAGGATGTGCAACGAAATTCAGTTTTTGGAAGATATTCTGAAGCAGAAATGATAGCTCAGCTAAAAGGACTTGCCCTGGATCCTTGTAGGCCGCAGGTTGCACGCGATAATATTCAGCCTTTGTGGAATCAGATTCTTAGGCTCAGAAAAGTTATGGTCCTTAAAGATTCTGAAATTCCTTGGGTAAGGTCTTTAACATTCTCACCTGTTCTGCAATGTTGCATGATTTGGGATTACTGTTGCACCTTAGGTTGTTTCTTTCTGCGTTGATTGAAGTAGAGCTGGTCTTTATGTGTCTTGGCAGGAGTTGAAGCAAGGCCATGCATTGTCTTTATTGTTGTTTTCTTCTGTCTCAAATCATGGCCTGCTTTTATGTACTGAACTTGATAGCTAAATGATCATACTAGTCTGTTAAGACAGTCCTTTTATAGGATCGAACTAGTCAAATTTGACAAAGAGAAGCAAGGTCAGTTGAACCAGGCTTCTGAAAAGTTAACTCTGTTTTGTTTATATAGTTTCCTTCGATTAATTTTGCTGATTAAGGACGACAACCGTAAGCATTTTTTGTCTATATAATGTCTAATGTTAGATTTGAGATGTCAAACAAGTATATTGTTTCCATTATCTAGGTGGACCGTGAGGGCTTGATTTTGTTCGATCATAAATTGGTATACATCTCTGCATAGCATGGTTGAAGTCAAAGCGGATATTAGAGGAGTGACTCCAGTTTGTTTGGGAAGTACAGGAATAGCTCAACCCCATTTTTCTGTTTGACATTTTTTGGAATTGAAGTACCTAACCTAACTCGCTTAAAGGTGAATAAGTAGTTCCAATTGCTATATAAGCTTAGTTTGGCTTTATTTTATTAAGTTGGTCTAGACTTATTTTTAGTGCAATGACTAAAGGATGCACAAATTACGCATTACTATTTAGTCTGAAGAGAGGCAAGAAAGAAAAAGTCTATTCTCTGGCCCCATTTATTTCTAGAACACTTCGATTCCTAGTTCGTCCTAGAAAAAAAAAATTGTTGCTACTCTTTTCACCTTTGAGAACAGAAAAACTTTGGGACTAGTGAACTTTTCCAGCCAAACTAGGAACTTTTAAGATTTTGGAACATACCAAATTTATTGTGGAAGTAGGGGTTTGCTAAACACTACGTAGGCAAAGAACATTGGTCAAAAAGGTCACTTATGGTAGTGAAAGTAGGTCATGACTAGTTGAATACTGCTTGCTTAAGCTTTGATTTGAGGGTTTTTTTTTGTCAAAATTATTTTATTGGTTCACTTAGAAACATGAAATTATTAGTATCCCCAACCCTGAAAAAATTCCTTTAACTAAATGGAAGTTGGGGTGACTTTCTTTTCCTCAGTATAATGGTTAGGCATGGTTATGAAATGATGTGACATGTTGATACTATTGCAGAGCATTTTTTTAAATGATTTGAGGAAATATCAAAAGAATATGTAAAATAATAGATCCGGTATTATGTTCGATAAGGCCAACCAAACCCTCAAATTTATACCAAATATAACACATAATTATTAAAAAACAGAGAGATATAATAGCCAATCAATTTTTTCAGGTTTGGTGGGGTATGGTTTGACCAGCTTTACCAAACTTTGTGTACACACATAGACGACTAAATAAAATTTAAGAGGGTATTTGTGATATATTTAATAATTGAAGGAACAATGTTCAAATTAGGGCTATATTAAGCACCTAAAGTTGTGATTTAGTTGATCATATTGTAGGTTAAAAAAGGTCTCTTCTATTTAAATGAGACTGTACTATTTTTTAGATTATGTTCATAGCTTGCATCACATATTGAAATGGCTCTACTTCTACTACATTTGAAGAAGTAGATCTATCTATCTAACCATAGACAAGCATGAAACTAACCTTTGTGTAGTTGAGTTTAATTATCTTATTATTTTATTTTTCTGAGGGGAAAAATACTTGCATAAATATAAATTATTAATTTCTACTGTTTTTAAACTTTCTTTTTAACTCTGAATGATGGAAACATAGGCAAAAGTTACTGCTCTGAAATTTTTGTGGTCAGACAATCAAATTAAAAGACTGCATATTATTGTATTCTTTGAATCTCAAATTGAATGCTCCTGCTTTCTTTTTAGGTTGCCCACAAATAATGTTCCATTTCTTAAATTGGCAACTTCTTAAAGTATCCTTAGATAAAGTAATAATAATCTCCCACCAACTCCCGACCACTACTTTTGTAAAATTTTTCAATACTTTAATCTTTTCAATTTCATCTAAAACTTCATGCCAATTCAAATTGGACTGAGAGTAAATTAGAAATCATGACCACTTGTGTCCAGAACCCTGTATTTGTGTCTAGATCAAGGTGAATTAAGTTTTATAATTAACATTAAATACTTTTAGTCATCCTGCAAACAAATTTAGATAACTGAAAATTGATTACTTTTTAAAATTTTCCTATTGGTTCTGACCTTATTTGTACGTACAGATCTTTCTATCCACATTTTGGATTTTAGGATAGGTAAGAAAATTGGACCTGGACTGTACTTTGCGTGGGTCATTAAGATATATGAGTAATCTAAATAAATCTCGCCTTTTTCTAGCATAAGGCAGATTAAAATAGATAGTTGAACATTTAGGACATTTGTCATTATTGGCTAAGATGACAAGCCTGGGAAGCCGCTCAGTCCAACTTGAGTATGAGGTTAATGACTAGTAGTGTTCCACAAAACAAGCATGGCCACTAGCTTATTGAAATTGTTCATATTTGCTCATAGCTGATGCTAGTGTCATGTGAAACTTGAGTTAGGAAACTGTGTTGTGAAATATGTATCTCTAGTGTTGTTATTTTGTGCATAGTTTTCCATTGGCATCTGCTAATATCTAGCATGTTTCATGGTCGATTTTGTGGTTGTTTTTGTTGCTAATACAGTGGAAGATGTTTTCCTTTTTTTCCTCTTTTGCCTCCCATGTGAAGCTAATATTATTTTTCAACCAAATTAAGCAAATATTTCTGGCCAGTTGATTAGTTGTGTCTAAATCTTATCAATTGCATTTTAACCCTATTAACGATTGTCTATGGACCAGTTTTTTCTGTTCTATAGCGCTGTTTATTACGTGCCAGTTTGACTTTTATCTGTTGTCTCGTAGGATATCAACATATTCTTAGATGGAAAACATTATTTGAACTTTTTACTAGACAAAACTATCATATTTTAGGTAAAAAGCTAGAGGGTAGTGCACTTTGCCCCTGATCTTCAAATTGTGTGTTTAACACCCTCAACCTTTTAAAATGTTGCATGTCCACAACCTCCCCCCTACCCACCCCCCGGATGTTGACTCCGACAGAATAAATGGAGTATTATGTTAGAGATGCCGACAAACTTTGGATCATATTGCACTTTGCACCCTGACCTTGAAAAATGTGCATTTAACTACCTAAACTATTTAAAATATTGATTTTCACCCTTTTGACTCCCTATTCTGGTAGAGAATAAAGCGGAATATCGCACCAGGGATATATATGGACAGGATGAGTTATCTTATAAATATAAATTATTATAATGATTATGTTTTCCTAAGTTTGTGTGTACGTGTGTGAGATAATTATAAATTGTTTTGATAGGAAAACATGACTATAAAAATAATTTTTAACGCATATAGGAAAACATAACTATAAAAATAAGTTTTAATTGCTGGATAATCCGAATTGACAAAAATGCACATACAATAGAGGAGTGGTGCATGGCAATATTTCTGGTAAAATATTCCACTTTGTTCCATTAGAATAGGGATTAGGCGGTTAAGTACTATATTTTCAGTACTTTTAAGTGGTTAAATGCAATACTTAAGGTCAGGGGTGAATTGCAATATGACCTAAAGTTTGTTAGTGTCTTCAACAGAATATTACTGAAATTCCACCGAATCACTATTTTGGGGCAACTTATAATATTTTGAATAGTGAGGGGTTAAGCTAACATTTTTCAAAGATCATGGAGCAAAGTTCAATACCCCCCAAGTTCCAGGTGTTTGCTTTTTACCCTTTACCTTCCATAACAAACTTATCATACTATTAAGATCTTTCTCCATTGATGATGGTGAAAACAGCTAGCGTTTGTGAAGAAAAGATATCTTTGTTGGCTTTTCCCCACCTTGGATGAATTGTCACATTAATCTATAGAACAGCACTGTCATCCTTTTATTCCACTGAAATCAAGTCTTCTATGCTGATAGGTCTTTCCAATAATACTTGCATACAAAATGACCTTTTTGTTTTCTTACAGAGAAAGCGTAAACTTGAGCAGTTTGTCAAAGATAAGCTGAGAGCTCCTTCTGGCTTTGTTTTGCCAAACCAACAAAATATAACAAAACTGAGTAGCAGGCCGATATCCCATGCTTCATCAGTGTCATGCTTGCTCAATTCAGTGGACTCTACCCAATGTCATGATGAGAAAATTATCTTTGATTCTCGTACTTCTAGCAGTTTATTGACATTTGGCGATGCTTTGCCAGAGAAACAGGTATCCACTGAATGTTCCTTTCAAGATGATATGGTAGATTTGAATTGCCCCCGCAAAGATATAACTCCAACAGTAGATTCTGATGAATCTGTAAATCGTTCAAACCTGCTGAGTCCAGAGAACCCGACTCCTAATGAAGCACCATCAGTAGAAATTAGTAATGAAATTCACTATTTGAACTCACCAACATTGGATGGGGCACACAGGAGACACCATCAGCCTCCTCGACGGTCAATCAGGTTGCTGAATTTCATTGGCGATCATCTTCAAAGAAAGGTTATTCCAGTTGGGCCTCGTTTCCAGGCTGACGTCCCTGAGTGGAGTGGCCCAGTGGACAGGAGTATTCTTATTGGAGCATATAATAGCGACTCTGACAATTCCAAGTGGTTGGGTTCCCCAGTTTGGCCAATTCAAATTGGAAATATGAAAACCACTGAAAGAAAAATTGGAAAGGGTAGACCCAACTCTTGTTGCTGTGTATCTTCGGGATCTGCTGATTGTGTCAGACGTCACATACTTGAGGAAAGGCTAGTGCTGCAATGTGATCTCAGTTCTGCTTTTTTTAGTTGGAAGTTCGATGAGATGGGTGAGCAAGTTTTAAAGTCATGGTCACTGAAGGAGCAACAAACTTTTAAGTCACTGGTGAAAATGAGACCATCATCCAATGGGAAGAGCTTTTTGAAGCATGCCTTGAAGTGTTTTTCCAATAAATGTGGGAAAGACATTATAAATTATTACTTTAATGTTTACATTCCAAATCGCATGAGCCTGCAGACAAGGTCATCATCCATAAAACAAGTTGATACTGATGATGAGGCAGAGGATTGTAATTACATGGGTTTGCAGAAAATATCTGAAGGGAGGAGTCTTATAAACTGCAATTCTAACGATGTGAAGGCTAGATATTTACGTCAGGTTTCTTAGTAGTCAAGTTGGCCTAAACTAACAGCATTGCATGAAGTCTCATTTGAAGGTTTGTTTCTCAACCAGTATTTTCCATCACATTCACATCAGTGTTTCTCTTGGTCTCCTGATAGACCTCACAAAAAATTTATTTCTCATATCTTAATCCTTGGTTTTCGTCACATCCATAGTATGACATGGTACAATACATTGGGTCCTCATTCTTTCTCGTGTTTCATTTCAAATATAACCATACCTTAGTGGATGGTTACCAGTGAAAGAGCATGCATAAGATTTTGTTTGTTAGTCCTGAAAGCAATGATGAGAGAGCATTAGTTGCCATGATTCTCGTCAAAGTTGATATGAGTTCCATGCTCAACTTCATTCATTTAACTAAGAGTGCATGGGAATTCTTGTTCATGTTGATCTCTTCTTTCATACACAATTATTGAATCATCATGGTGATATAAATAGTTCTTGTTAGTCCAAAATGAGTTTGCATTAGACTTTAGCTGAGTCAAGGGAAAAGTGACTTCAGGGATGTTTGGCTAAGCTTAAAAAGATCTTGTAGCTTTGGAGCTTGTAAGTTGTTTGGATATTTTTTGAAGCTAAGTTCTCAAATGTAATGCGGATATTATTTATGTCCTGGATGACGATTCTATGGTGAACAACCTCAATTGGCTTTTACTTATTGTATGGTTTTCTGTTTGTTCTTTGTTAGTTTATCACTTATTTAGATTTTTGAATAAGATATTATATATACCTGTATTTAAGTTGCTTTGGCGCCAAGAAGTATAACCTAATCCAGCCACTATGAGTTATATGAAGGGGAAGTTGTTCCTCCCTCTATATATGATGCAAGCCTGTGAATCTTAGTGTGTGTTTTTCTTTTATTTGTATTTTTTTGAATAAAACGATCCTTACATTATATTTCAACTAGCAATGAATAATCAATAATAGTTTACAAGTATCAATTATTACAATCAACAATAATCACTATAGAAGTAGACAAATGCTTACAATCAACAATAATCATTATAGAAGTAGACAAATGCTCACATATTTGGTAGTATTCAAACTCATGACTTCAGAGTGTTAGGTTTCTGCTTTACCAGTTAAGATAGGTAGCTTACAAGATTATTTAACTGAGAATGAGAATTAAGCTTCTGAAGGTATTGGACATCAATATCATTTCAATCTTATCAAATTTTCCTATTCTTTTGGACATTGATAAAATGTAACCTTGAAAATTGATGACACTAGACTATTATACCTCTTATGTTTATTGGAAATTCCTTTTCAGTGCTTGTTGGATTTAGACTAGGTTTAGTATTTGCTTGGTCGCAAGAATTCAGACTTTTTTAATTGGCATTTTGAAATAACTGTCTTTGACGAAAGAATTTTGATGTTGCTATTGATGCATTTAGTTTGAAGGTGGTGTTATTATGGAGGGTGCGAATCCTTGGGCTTTATGGACAGTGCTGTGTTTGGTTAAGCTTCAAGTAAACATCTTATATGTGTTACAAGATGTTGTTAAGAGTCTTACAAGAAAATAGATCTTGTCTGAAAAATAAATTGAGAATTACTTGCATGTCTTTGGATAAGCTTGTCATTTGCTTAAGTCAAATTAAAGATGCTTGAAAGGTCTCAAAAAGAATTCTAATGCTCGCACATTTCTTGAAAGAATTATAAATTCTCTAGCATCTTTATAAGATTTTATAAGCATCTTTTTTGAAATCTTTTACCAAATCTTTATCATATCTAGTGAGCTTGTTTGTTTTGTATACAGTAAAACATCTCAAGAAACTACTAACTTCTATTATCTAATATTTTTTATGATCCCGACTTGGGTTAATAGACTAAATTAATAATTTTGATAAATTAATAAAATAATTTTTTCTGACAAATAATTATATAACTTTGTGGTTTCATTTATATTATGAATTAATAATTTGTTAAAATTAAAAATATGATTTTACATAAAAAATTTCAAGAAATATCTAGATATTTTCTAGAAACTTTTTCATAATTTTTTTTAGAAATATCTCATCTACCTTTCAAAAAATTTCATTCATAAATATCTATGTTTTATATTTTTCTGAATATTTAGAAATGTGCAATAATTTCTATTAGTAAATATGAAATACGAGAGTTTGTGTTTGTTTATGTAAAAATTATTCTTAATCTAACTCATTGAATACATTTAATTTCATACAATAACAATGAATTTATTTTTTTGGCTAATTTAATGTATACTTAATGTATTAAATTCATATTTAATTAATTAAATTCGTAAAATATAATATATTTTTAATTGATTAAATGTATGTTCATTAACTTGTAAATACACTTGGATTAATTCATATTCAGTTGATTCAATTAGTAAAATACAATAAATTTTTAGTTGATTAAATATATATTTATTGAATTGTAAATATACTTAATTAATTCATATTCAATTGATTAGATTGATCAAATACAATGTATTTTAAGTTGATTAAATATATATTTGTAAATTATTAGATAAATTAGTAAATTATTAATTTGTCATTTAATTAATATCTTTTTAAATTAATAAATTTTTATGATTTCAAGACTATTAACTTATAGAGGTTTTACTTTTAAATATCTTAAAAGATGTTCTTAACGTGAAAATAAGTTTACTGACTATTATATTTTCCAAGTGTCATTGCTAACTCTTTGAGCCACTTTGATTTCCCGTTTTTCTCTTGTCCAATTGAATCTAATCTTCATGGCGTGCATAATTTAATCAGGCAATTGATTGTTGCAAAATTGATCTTCGTGAATCAAATTTCAAAAATTCAATCATTTTCAAAATTTTACCAAAGTCGCTGTTTACTGCGAAAGAAACTAAAGCCTGATCCCAGACATGATAATGGGAGTTGTGAAGAAAAATATAATTGAGGCACCAATTGCATGACCTTTTTGACAAACACAAAAATCTTTTTTTTTTTTTTGGGTTTTCTCAACCGAAAGAAGAAAAAGAAAAATTATTGCTGCCGATATTACAATTCCTTTGGATTGCGACCCTATTTTTTTCATCATCTTTTTCTTGCCCAGCCTTCAACTGGCATGTTGGGATGTTTTTTTCTTGCAACTTTTGACTTTTATTTCAATTAATTTTATCGATGGTGGAGCTTTTACATGTACCAGAAACCAAAAAGTATAGAGATTCAATCTTTGATGAGCACAATTGTGGATTATGATAATTATTAGTATTGTGGGGGCTTTTTGGATTTCCCAATAGGAGGGAGAAAAATTATTATACTTTTGTTCTTAGTAAATGACTAATTTTCCAAGCAGCTTTTCTAAAAGTCGAAGATTTCTTTGTGGTAGCAAGTGGACTTCACTATCTCAGGTTCCTGTGCTGTTTCTGGGTTTCACACTGTCAGGCACTCATGCAGTAATCACTCACAGATTATGGATAATTTTATACCATTTTGAGCTGTGTATATATCTTTTTACTCTATAAAATATGTGAGTTTATACATTTATACGAGAGAGAAAAAAACACCAAAATTATTGAATCAGGAGTTACATATAATTATTTCTCAATATCGGGTAATTATTCATTGGGTATAACTTAAGATACAATATAATTATCGTGTTATTTGTATAGAAAACACTGTATTTGTGCGGTGGATTTTTACTGAATTAGGTTTAAAGATTAATCAAAGCAGCCACCATTATTTTTATCATTAACAGATACAGAATCCCCAATGAAGAAACATGACAATGAAGAATCTCTTCTGATTGATGGCTGCTGCTTCTAGCCCTTTTTCTACTGATATTTCTTGTACATTAGTTCTTTCTTTTGAAGCATTTTAGACTGGTTATCCACCCAGAAACAACGAACCAAATTGAACAAGGCCCTCAGCAATTTATGCCTGCAGTTCGGGCAAGGTTTCTTGTTTATAGCACCAGATTTAAGTTGCTTTTGTCCTTAACCATGGTCAAGAAATCAAGTTAACAGCTTCTAATTACTGACCTTGAGAAATTAGAGCTTACTGTATATATCCCAATAGTCTTCGGCCTTCCTGTCAAGTCCCAACCCAAACCCACCTCAACCTTCAACAAGGGTTGTCGCCTTCGACTTGGGAACAAGGGTCATTGTGATCTAATAATAGCTCAAGTCCATGAACCACCCGAAACACCATATCTTGAGACCATTCTTTCTAAGAAATACACACACCCACCAAACCAGTTAAGGTAAAAGGGTTAAAGTTCCTCCTTTGTTGGTCAAACAACCTTTTTTAAGAGAATGGGGTAAACAATGTATAGTTAAAAAAGAAAGTAGAGAAAATATAAGCATGCGCGTGCTTGCACAAAAATACATATATAAAAAGACAAGAGTTTAAAGAAGATATTGAATTGTCCAGGTTACATTCCCTTTGAACCAAGTGACATTATCCAAGTTTGAAGACAAGTCTGTCCATTTTCAGTTTCGCATAGACCACATTATTGTTTCCCTTTTTTGGTGGAATATCCACTTTGGTTTGTTTCAATGATAAGGACTAACAACAATTAGATCTCTCCAACACAAACTATACAGACATCAATCATTGCCAACAAGCAAACAGTCATGAAAATCACTTCCAAAAATACATTAGCGCCTTAGTCATAAAGGGTTGAGAACGCAACATATGAGTTTGAAGTTTCAGCAAATTGCATCAACAAAAATGAGATGCATAAACATGAAAACCATTGTACATTCATCTGCCTAAATGAGGTTTCCTAAGCATTAAACTTCATTCGCTTTCTTAAGATGCTGTCAAAAAGAAATTTGAAATCTTAACTGGGACCCCTGTGTCCCTCACCATACTGATGGTGTATCTACGTTTTGTTCCGAAAATTTCGCCTTTGTACAAATCAAATCAGAAAAGCAGATAAATGTTTAAAGCAGACGCATTAAAAAGAAAGAAAGAGAATTTGATGCATATAAAGTCAGTGATCAATTTTACGACAACAATGAAAAAAAAAATATGAAATACTTATTCAGCCATTTGATGAGCAATTAAAGCACCAAGTCCTCAAAACATATATCAGATGACTATTTATTCATCTTTAACTTACCAAATAAAAGAAGATAAAACAAGACACACTTCAAAGGGAAAAGGCTACTAACAAAAGATATGAATTGCATTAAGGAGACTACTGGACCTAAATTAATAACAAGAACATGTACTTTTCTTAGCATCAATGTTTCAAATTGAAGTCATTGCACTGTTTCTTGCTGATGAGCGCCTTTGCCGGATAGCAGAGAACTATTTACTGCATCCACAACTGTTTAAAATAAACAGTTAAGAAGGAATCAACATGGAGAACATATGCAGGCATGGTCAATTACCAGAATTCAACAGTCCTGATAGGAAGAGAAACTCTTGTAAGGAAAAAACTAATTCCCAAATAGGACCAGAGACAAAGGAACATAGGAATTTTTTCATTATTAAAAACTCAAATAGTATTCTGATCAAAGATTCAAAATGCATTGCAAACAACAAGAACCCGGTCGGCTTATGTGGTTACACAACAAATGCAGCAAAGTATAACAGTAAATCGAAAATACAAACTAGAGGACCTTGAATCTCAGTACAGCCGCAGTACACTTCTTGCAATTGAGTGCGAGTTAGTGGGCTTGATTTTACCCAGTCCCCCTCTCCGGCTGCTCCTCAGAGGTGTCAAGTAGAATCGCAGGAGTCCATTATCCAAATGGTTGGGAGAATACCTTGCGCTCCGATTCTTCTCCAACACAAACTCATTCCTCTTCTTTCCATGCCCATTCATTTCCCCAACTGATTTCCTCACACTCGCAAATGACCCTCCAATGTGATTGGCATTTCTCCAGCTCACACTACTGTTGCTTCGAAACATATTTCTGTTAAATCCACCTCTCACATCTCCATTCCCTTCCCTCCTAAAGTCCTGCCAAGACTCAGATAGTGACCTCTCCACCCCATTTACCCTACTGTATTTCTCCTCCTCATCCTCATTCTTATTCCCACCATTACGTCGGTGAATAAAGCCCCATATTCTCCAACTCCACCTCCTAGACTTTTTCGGCTCCTTTCTCTCCCCATTCCCTATCACAGAATTGATACTATCCCGAAACCCACTACTCAACTCAAAAGTTTCAGAAAGATCATCTCTCAAAGAGTTCGAATTTGAATCCCTCAAGTCTCTTTCCCCAACCAAAACTTTTGCCCCATGAAAGTAATCCGCAGTAGTGGGCGAAACCTTAGCATTAGACACCATCTTTAGTTCATCAATCTCAGCAACCACAGCAGCCGCAGTCTTTCTAATTGAACTAGACCTGTCAAGACTCTTCCTCCTCCTTGAAGAAGAATCTAAGTAGTAATCCCTAGTCTGCGCCGAACCTCCAGGCACACCCTCATCCTCATTAATACAGTTCTTTGTTGGTTCCTCCACTGGAATTTGCATATCAGAGCGCGATACATGCACAGCTGGGGCGTCCTCCAATACAGAAACCATTGGTGCTGTTCTTGGAAAACTCCTCCCAATCAAATAACCATCCCAAGAAGCTCGAGGCTCATCAAAAGAATATCTTGGATCATCAAAGCTGATTCTTCCAGCATCAAGCGAAAACCTGGGATCAGTGTCACAAGACCTCCTCCCGAACCCATAATCAGCAATCTCAGACTGAGTCTCCCTATATTGCCTAGAAATAGGCTTCTCCACAGGCAATGTAGCTAAGTTTTCACCATTATCCTGCTTCTTAATCTTCTGTTTCCGCCTCCAGTGTTGCCATTTCTTGCTAAAAACCGATGCCGCAGCCCAAAAACCCCCTCCCAAACTCTTCTTTTCCTGGGTATCAAGATCTATGTGATCCTTCATAGGCTTCAAATTACTCACACTCGCCACGTCTTCTTCAACAATCTCACCACTATTCACGTCTACTTCAACCACATTTCTCAAACTCTCCAAATGAGAATCTTGAACAGGCCTAATTTCATCTCCATCTCCTTCTCCTTCTCCATCATCATCCACAAAAGCAACACTATCCTCTATATTTTCAGGGTCTCTAAAATCCTCCTCATTTTCCGCTTCCTCAAAAACGGGCTTATTTGCTACACAAGATTCGATTTTTTTGCTAGTCTGGTGGTTTTGATGAGAGGAAGAAGATGCAGAAGCCGAAGCAGAGTTGGGTTTATTGTTATTAGCACCACTTTTACTCTCGTCGTCGAGAGAAAAGAGCGACCAAAGAGTATTTCTCACCCTAACGTCACAAGATTTTCTCTGGGGCTCGAAAAATAGGCCTAAAGCTTCGTTCTTGGAAGCAGAAAATGACTTCGTACGACGTAGTTCGGGGAAAAATGAAGTGGGCTTTGAAGGCTTTGGAAGTGGCGGTGGAGGGGGAAAGTTGTTAGCTTTAGAGCTAGAGGAGAAGAGGGATTTGATTGCGGCGGCGGCAGCGGCGGAGGCGGAGGATGGGCGGCGGGATGAGGAGGGAGTGTTGGAGGAGGAGTGATCTAGTGTGGTGAGGCGCTCGCAGAGGCAAGAGGGACAGAAACCAGTGAACTGCTCGTTGGGGTGGCGGTCGCAGCTGAAGGAGGAGCGCGGCGGCTGCGGCGGCGGCGGAGGCGGCGGCGCTGTTGGGTCTGAAGAAGTGGTATTCATAACCGTTGGAAGTAAGTGTGTGCACTGCGCCCCCCGCTCATGTTAGTAACTACAACAACATCGCATTCCACAATGTGCGTGTGCTTTGATGCTTGTTCTGGAGAGTGTGTAGTGTGTGTGAGAGAGAAAAGGAGAATTTCGCTTTGGGTTCTACTCAACTCAACGGGAGAGGGTGAGTGTGAGAGTGTTGAAGAGGAAAAATGGATTAAAGAGCGGAGGGGAGAGAGAAAAAGGAGGGGAAAGGAAATAAAGAAGGAAAAGGAGAAGGAAATTATTTTCCCTTCTCTCTCTTTAAATTAATTTTCTTTCTACTTTTCCGTTGGATGCTTTTCCTTTTACCCCCCTCTTTCTCTGTTTCACACTTTTGCCTCGAAAACATTTGGTTTTGCCCTTCACGATATGAGCATGAATATCAACATGTGTCCATGGTTTCGGATTTGGATTCTTATTTCATGAGGATACTGTCCAAATGTAAGTAAATGAGTCATTATTAATACAATTTAATGATTTATAATTTTATTTGAGTATCTTGTCAAAACTGCTGACTCGGGGAGTTGAATAAATAAATATTATCTTTTTTTTTGTCCTTTTTTGGATTAACGAGAATAAGAATAGCACGTAATATAATCCTTATAAGTAATTATCTAGAATGTTAGAAAAATCTTTAGCATGAGCGTGCATTTTGTTCAGGATAGCAATGTGCGAATTTTTTGAGCGAATTTGATCATATTTGATATTGGTCGAGCCAATAATTTTTAGGATTTGAACTCCATAAATTAAATTCGTTAGATCAATTAAATTTATTTTATTATTTTAAAAACATAATATAAATATATAGTTGAAAATAAAAATCTAAAATTCACTCAAAAACCATTTGTAATAATAAAAGTTTGCATACAAATCGAATAGGTTCGAATTTGAATTCGTGTTATTATCATTCATAATTTTGTCTATTCTTTTACATACATATGTATGAGATATATCTATTATGGTAATTAAATTATGTAGAAGAGATAAATACATAATTCATCTTATAATTGTTAAAGTTAAAATAACTTGGAATTCATTGGATTGAGGCGGTGATCAAGACAGACCCCTCCCTCTTCTTCTCGTAACTATTGTGCTAAAGTCTTTCATATAAGTTACCACTAGTTGTTACGAAGGCGAAGTAAGTAATAATCACGAGGAGGAATAATAAAAATAATTTTTGTTCTCATGATCTGAAACCTGCAAATGTATAAATGTGTGTGTGTGTGTGTGTATTTATTTATTAAAAAAAAAAAAGCAGCTAAGCCACAACTTCCATGAGAAACTCTAGTCTAAACAGGCCCAAACCAAGAAGTGTTTCTCACTTCGCTCAAATCAAAGTTCGAAAGTATAAACCATTTTCCTTTATTCTCCACCCCACCCCCACCCCCAACTCCCTAAAAAAAAAAAAAGAAAAGAAAAATTACCACTCAAATGTTCATTTCATTGTGTTTGGGAGGGGGACTTTCGATTTTCAAAGATTCCTGTCTGAGACGAAAAGCAAAAGCACAACACGCCATCACCTCTCTCTCTCTCTCTGCAATCTGAATGTGTTGCATTCTCAAATCGCTTTCTCTGCTTTTTCCTTTTTTTTTTTTTTTAATTTATTTATGTTCCTCCCTCTCCTTTTCCTTTTCTTGGTTTGTGGCTTTCTTTTTCCGTCTCTTTTGTATTTTCCGCCAAGAAATTGAGTTCCATCATTCCCATTTTTGATAATTCATTTTCCCACCTGGGCCCAAACACTGTGGCTGCAAGGGGAACATAAATATGTCACACTACATTTGGGAACTCAATTGCTACTTTTGGCTTGGCTCAGCCCCTAGTTTGTTTACTCCATGGCTGAGTTTAAAATATATTTTTGTCTTTTTTTTTTTTCTGTTTTCGTTTTTAATAAACCTTCATTTATTTGTAAATATAATTTTTTTTAGTGTTTATTGGGTCTTATCCTAGTATGCCTAATGCCAACTAAATTAAAGGTCAATATAGGAAAAAAAATTAGCATAAAAATTTACTTTTTTGGCATGATGATTACTCTTATAATCATGCTAGATAAACGGATATCAAAAAGAAGATCGATGGATTCTATGCGTGGAACCAAAATTAACAACGGTAAAAACAAAGCACTTTTGAGTTGGAAATAATTGCATGCTTTTATGAAAAGAGGTGAAAATATGATTTTCACAGCTATGAATTCTGTGGTAAAAAGATTGGGTTAAAAAAAAAAAGAAATGAAAAGGCATGAAGTTGGCTTGTTCTGAGTTTCGGGCTTGGCGCTTAGCCTTGTAATATGTGAGCCATATACAAATAACAATAAATATTTAAAATTTGGATTTTATTCCCTTAAAAAAAGAATTAATAGAAATGTGAAGATGTGAAATAAGAGCAAAAGGAATGAAGGAAAGTGGGGACATGTCTAAATGAGTCCAAAATGTGTTCTCTGGAGGGTCACTGAAGAAAAAGAAATGACCCTGCCATTCACCACATTGCATTTTTGCTTTAGTTTCCACTTGGGAAAAAAATTGGAAAAAAAAATCAATTAAATATTTATCTTCGTGAATTAAGAAAATTTAGAAAATAAAGTTATTATTTGAATAAATTGAATATAATGGCTTGCATGATTCTACATGGGCTAGAGAATGGGGAAGAGATCGATCTTGATTTTTCATCTACCTTTATACATGAAATGTTTGGGTGTTTTGAAAAATTATATTTTGAGATAATGTATTGAACAATATAATATATTACGAGATAAAAGTATTGAAAAATATGATATATATATTTGATTTTATTATGGGATAATAAATTAAGAATGAAAATATTTTGAGAAAATAAAACAAACATTCCGAAAGTGTTTAATATGCTTTAATTATTGATCTAGTATATCTCCATGATAAGAACAAAAAAAAAAAGGAAGTAAATGTTAAAATTAGAAACACCACATTTATTATTACCCCAAAAAATTATTTAGAAACAATATTGAAATATATTTTTAGGTAGTAATTAGGTGAGCTTTCCCAATGAGTTATGTGCAAAATTATTTTCAGGATTTTAATGCCGTTAAAGCTAATATTAAAAGAAATTAGACCGTATATCATTTTCAACCATATAAAAAGAGTAAATATATATATCAATGCATACACTAAGTAGTAATGGCGTTACGTGTTGAATTGTATTTTAATTTTATATTGCATTAATAAGCCGCAGCCCTCTTCTAGAGCTAGGTACGATGATTCAATTATCCGAAACGCCACTACAATTAGGTTTGGTGGTCCGTACTCTACAGTCTACATACTACATGGAGTTACTAATTGCTGCATCAGTTCCCTCGTGTACACTTTACGTAACTCTTAATTACTCTATCCATGTCACTTGTCAGTGTGTGTATGCGTGTGTGTCGCTGGATTTTTTTTTTTTTTTTTTTTGGGTTTGTGGTGAGTGGGGGGGTTACCATAATTCATGAGGGCCATGGTATTGATGTTAGAATTCTCGCACATATGTATATAGTATATACATATTGTATGTGTGTGTTGTTGGAGTTTTAATTCCTAATTGGAATTCTATTAAATGGGTTTTATTTTTATTAAAACAAACTAAATTATTATGGGACATAATTCGTAAGACCTATTTTTTTGGATTTTATTATTTTAGAAACTCATATCTTATAAAAAAATGAGACTTTGTTGTAATTTCATATTATCATAAAAATCCATTTATTACAAGAAAATTATAGGACTTACAATGAAATAACATATATTTTTGAATCATATAATGATGTCATTTGTTACTACACTAACATGTTTAAATCCATGTCGGTAATACATGGTGATATTTGTGATTATATTGTGTCAACAACTGAAAATAAATTATTTATTCAAGAGTAGTTTTCTCTATATATTTTTTGAGCTTAACATTATAAGTAATATTTGTCCAATGGGATAAAATTGGAATTTTAATTTCTAATTGGATGTTTGGATTTTATTTTTATTAAACGTGCTAAATTAATATTGTATATGTGACACAACTTGTAGTGTATATTTTGTTACGGACCAACTATTTTAACTGTTACAAATTTGATTTTAATAACTGATGTAAGTCTAGTCCTTAGAAAGCTCGTAATGAAAGGGCCCTAGATTCTCTCTACTCTGTATTGTCCCATTGAAAGCTGTTAATATTGGCATGAGATAAAGAGAAGTATATTCATGTAAATATCTAAGAATCAAGTTAATCATTAGTTTCATGGAAAAATGAGTACGCAAGTTTAATTATTGTTGTGTTGTAAATTCTGTATAGGGGCATCTAAATAAATGCAATTCAAATAATGTTTATTTGAAGAGTATAAGTTTATAACAACAAAAATAATCCCAAGTAAAAGATTATCCAGGATGCTTATAATTAGAATTTATGGGCCGTGATAAAACTAAGGATCGGCCCGCCGTCGCTAGAGTCACGCGCAGTCAAAGCCAGCCGGCCCGAACCTCACCTTATTCGGGTCATAGGGCCCATTAACTCTCATATATTCACATGTCATGAGGGAAAAAAAAAAAAAAGCAAAGAACTTTTATCATGTGGAATTATGGATGATGTGGGTATATTTATGTGCATGGAATTTGACATAAAGTGATGCTCTGTCCTCAGACTTGTACTTTTATTTTTCTTTTTTTGATCAAGAAAAGAATTATCAAAGAATAAAGTATTTAACATTTGTCTTTCTACTACATCAAGGGCTTGTCTTTTCATGTTCTTATTATTTGTTTTTATTTAGGTATGAGAATACCCATGAATAAAGATTTCAGACAAAAATTCTCTCCTCTGTACGTAGTGTGGGTCCATATTACCCCCCTCATTCCCACTTTGCTTCCACTTGATTCATCACTTGAACTAAAACACACACACACACACACACACACACACACACACAAACAAACATGTGTATGTGTGTGCCAATATGTTGTTGCAGAATAGTTCCCAGATTAGCTACTGTTGCTGGTTTAAAGGGAGGAGTTCCCCACAAGACCTAAGTATGAAATAATTTCACCAATTGCCAAATTGTTTTTGTATGGCACAGTCAAGACATCCACTAATCAAGACAAGATTTAGAGTTTCACCTTTTCTATTGGTTAAAAAAAAATAAAAAAAATTGAGATGTGGAGAGCTATTAGGCAAATTAAATTGTATGTGCACAGTGTAGTAACTAGTCTACAAGTGAAAAATAACAAATATGAAATATTTCCATAAAAAAGAAGAATAATAATAAATAAAAAATTATTGGTTGCTAAGAGATAGCAGAGGCTTGAGGCATGCATATGTTGGTGCAGTTGGCTTAAAAGAGTTCTATTAGCACTGAATATAACAGATCTTCTTTTCAGATGACCTCAGAGAATAATACTATATTTTAACTTTGAGGATCTATGCACGAGATTTACTTCTCTTTCCTTAATTCCTTTTGCTATTTTCTATGAGAGAACTGATCACAGTAAGTTTTCTTACATATTATCCTTTTTGACTACATACTGGTGTGTGTGTATATATATATATATATATGTGTGTGTGTGTGTGTGTGTGTTATTAACCTATTTTTCTGGACATGATGACAAAATTACTATTTTAGTTCATTGGTCCATGCCCTTCTTGTATTCTCAAGCTCTAAAGGAAAGCAAAAGGAAAAAAAGAAAAAAATAAAGATGCAAGTGCTATATATATATATATATATATTATAATAAATATTTTTGATTTATCTTATTGTATTAAGTTGCAGTTTGTAATGAAATTGTCTATTAATTGATATATTTTACTTAAAAAGTTAATTTTACAATTTCAAAATATAGAACAAGTTGGAATAAATCTATGAGAATGAAATAATCAAGAAATCAACCTCACGCGTGCGCCCCTAGGTTCCACAAATTTCGGGGGGGAGCCATTATATGAAATAATGATGTCTTATATTAGGGACTAGATAATTATTATCCATAATCACAATCAAAATATTCGTATCCCAAAGTTATTCTCCTTGTTATATGCCTCTAATTGGAAGCATTATTTCCCATTGCTTGGGGATCATTATAATTCCTGAAAAGATAGGTTGAACATGCAATTACAGGTGTAATGGCTAATTGTAGGGGAGAAAAAAAAAAAAAAAAAAAAAAAGAAGGACCTCTCCATCATTTCAATTAAAAAATTGGACCCTTCATTTAGTCCCTTTTACCCCACAAATGCATTTTTGTCTAATAAAGAACATTGTGTTGAATGATTTCCCACTATAAAAAAGAAGCCTTCAATTTGGACCCAAAAATTGCCTGTTCACAACCTTGTTTTCATCCTATTTTAAAAAGGGAAAAGCACATGTATCGTGTATCATATAATAGGCTAATATTTGACTCGCATTATCTCTTCTTCAAGCATATAAAAGTTATAAAGAACATGTATTATTGCCAAAATATGAAAATGGCGATGGTCATGCCAATCTCTAGGCAATTCGATTCGATCACTTTTAAGACTTAATATTCTAGAGTTATGTAATTTATAAAATATTAGGATTTTAAGTGGACTATAAGAATGGAATTCAATTTGAATAAAGTCGAGCACTAGAAAAAATGAAAAATATTTAAGCTTGATTAAAATTATCATAGCTTCTAAATAGCTTAGTGTTGAGGTGTTTTTGCTTGATTTTCAGCATCCAACAAAAAAATTAAAATTAAAAGAAATATAAGAAGGCAACTCTAAGTATTATGTAGGGAATATCCATCCTACACAAATGATGCTTAAACTCGGAAAATAATAAGAATAATAATGAGTTGAGCTTGAAAACCTTTCTTAGCCCTAAATCAAACTAAATCTAATAAACCAACCCCATATGACTTTCTTGAGCCGAATTTATGGATACTTTTTTTTTTTTTTTTTTTCAAAACTTCATAAAATCATTTTTGTGCAGTTTATTCCACAGGCGTGCAACTGAAGTCCATGGTTGGTATCCTAATCTTCCACATACCAAGATTACTGGACTGATTCAATGTAATGATACTCCATTTCCTGGTTGAGCTTTTAGCCTTTTAAATCTAAAATTAACCCTATCAATATTAAGATAACATAGCCAAGTAGCATGCACAAATTCATAATAGCTTTTTTAGTCTCCATAACATGAATTGAGTGAAGGAATCCCAAGAAAGAATATAGAATTTGGCATGTTACTAAAGCCAGACAAACCCATAGAAGCATACAAACATGGTGAGATTTCTAGGCATACAATACTTGGGGATTGACAAATATTCCAAACAGATCTTAAGCTGATCATTATGAAAGTTTCTAGGGTTACTACATCATTCCAAATCAATAAGAAAAAAGGGCTTTTGCTGCAGTACTTTTTTCTTTTTCTAATATCAAAATTGCATGAAAATCAACACTATTAGTGAATTTTTAAAGGTGAAGGATAGAGAAAAAGCAAAGATGGGATGGCCATTTGCTTTTGCTTCATCCCTTTTCCTTTTTTGTTGTATATAAAGTGATCACTGATGTGAGGGAGAGAGAGAGAATAAGCCTAGATTGAAAAGACTAAATTCTTTGCTTCTCTTTTCGGCCTTGATATAGTTCAATGCTGTTTAAATCCGTTCCCTTTCTTTCTTGGAAGGAATTTTGTGAAAACATCCATTGATGCATTGAATTATGAATGGAGCCAACAGTAGCTGTACAGGCTCAGGGTATTCCTCACTTAAGAGACTGAAAAATACTAAACCTTAAGCCCACATTGAAGCCCATATATATAACACTCAGTGCTAAGATAAAGCTGGGCCTGGAAGCTAATGATTCTAAGGGCTCTAATCTGCCAGAGACTTCTCAGATTGGGTTGCATGGTTATATCTCATGCAATTCTAGAAATAATTATACAGAAACAGGTAACAATATGATTTCTGGTCTCTGTTTGCCAGATTTTGAAAGCCTATTTTAGGCGGATGATTCTTTGGGGTTCCCTAACTCTGTTTGGCACCATGGACGAGAATCATACGGTGAAAGATAAAATCAGAATTTAGTTTATTACTACTTAGTTTTATTTTACCAGATACAACCTGATTGTTGAGCATCAATATTCAAATCTTTCACTTCCACATAAATTCGTAAGTTTAAATCCTATCATTTTCTTTTTCTATCTCTCTTGTTCATAAGATAAGTTCACAACCCCCACCCAAAAAAAAAAAGGGAAAATCCAGGGATAATAGGGCACAACAAGCATAAGGAATTGGCTGATTTTTCAGTAAATACTCAGGACCCCATTTATGCATCTTTTTCGAAGATACAGTTTTTTAAGACAATTATCTTAATATTAAACCAGGCGGCTTTGATCTTATACGGATATGCAGCCCAGCTATTGCATTTTCTTTCTCCCTTTTAACTAAAATAGACGTGAACTGAATCAAACAGCTTCATTGCTTAAAACCACTAAGAAAATATGTAAATATATTTATATTTAGATATAGACCATCAAAGTTATGCCAATTTATTTTTCATTAACTAACTATGAGCAGAATTTAGCACAGCGTCTTATTGTCTAATAATATTTTATTAGGCACATCTAACATCAAATAGAGCCTATTTTGTGACCCATGGTGCTCAATAATACTAAAGTTCTGATAAACCCTGATAAAATAGGCTCTGATGAACGCTAACTAGCTGAAATATTCACCTTATTTTTTTCACTTGAAATTGCTGGCTGGCTGAAGTAATTTTGCTATTGCCTGAATTTTCCTTTCTATTGATGGAAGTCTGGTCGCTGCCTTAGCACACAACTGAACCTCAAAGCTGCTTGATTCCTCTTCTCCAATATTTACGGTTGCTAATTTGCAAAACGACTGCAGTGCATTCTCAGCTGCAGCTTCCAGATTGTGCAATGCTTCTTTACATGATCTCACAATTTCCACCTCTCTGACTTTATCAACATCAAGTGCTTCCTGGTCTCCGATGTTTACGACTTTCATGTTCAATGTCACTTCAGTGCCCGTTACGCTATCAGAGACTTCAGTTGAATCAATTCTGGGGATATCACTTATTTGCCTAAGTGAGCTCAGTGGTGCATTTCCTGCATCCTGTGAAGATAAAATCGATTCGGCATTCTGATACTTGTTTTCCAACCTGTGTATTTATGCAGCAGTGATGGTGTGGTGCCAAGCTTATACTAAAAGAGCAAGAGCATGCTAACAGAACATTCATGGCATTACTAAACTAGTAAGAGTCTGCATTAAATTTTAAATAAAAAATGCTCTTTTTATTTGTCTTTAATATCTCATTGTCAACCAGACTGTTGCCAAAAAATAGTCCTCATTAAGATGCTCGACCAGAACATAAAGTTACACTATTGATAAGAAATCAATTCTTATATATATTTTCATTTTATTCATTTATGTACCTTTCTCAAGTTTTTCATGTGCCATACCTCAAGCAGTGATTTTGATGGTTTCATCGGCAAGAAATCGGAATTAGTCCTTTCGGTCTTTCTCAGGGATCCACCTATAGAATCTTGAGCATGCATGCATAAAGATCTCTTTCTGCCTTCAAGAAGTTCCCTTCGCACAATAAATTCAGACAGGTAGCTACCCCTGGTCGATGACTTGCCCCTGTCTGTCTGCAAAGGTATAGAAAATTTGACACTTAGTGTATTATTACACCACCAACCCAGGGGGAGCAAAAGGGAAATCATATCTTGCAAGAAAGAGATTTGCCGATGAACCACCAAAAGGAAAGGGTAAAACTATTTAATTTCCAAACCTTCAGCTCTGCAGACAAGTTGCCAAAATTCATTTTGAAGATTTCATTTTCTTGAGAATCCTTTCTGGAGGCATCAACATCTTTATCTGTGCCATGGGAAAAGCTTGAATTGCTAATCCAGAAATGATCGGTACCATCATAAAAGAACCTGAGTTATACATGCACTTACACTCCTCAAAGGGGGCATCCTGTAAATTAACATGCTCACCATGTTCGAAGTTGTGTTCTACAGGAGGATTATGAATGCTGGGATCCAAAGATGAGAGCTTGATACGCTTGTTAGAATGAGTTGCCTCCATAACTAGGCCTTCTGCTGCATGAGATCATAGTAAGCCATAATATTTTGGTGCCAACTATCAGGCTAGGGACTGGTCATGCTCTTTGAAAAAATGGACTTGATTTACTAATATTTCTGTATATGCTTTGGTCCATTTTCAGCGCACATAGCTCACAAGCTTACAATCTATCCTCTTGTCATACCATTACAAATGATATTGAACAAGACAAACTACAAAAATAGTGATATCATTCCTATCAAGCAAAGAGAAATGATAATTAAAACTCAGGTCCATTGATAGTCAAACCAATAAACTTCTTAAAAGTAGTAATATTGACAGAAACAAGAATATTTGGTATTCTCACTTCAAGTTGCTTAAGATGTTAAACACTATTGGCCGGAGTATTACTTTTTCTTTGAGTTGATCATAAGCCATGCATTAGAATATTCTCCTCATTTACAAAGCAGGTCATGAATTCCTTTTTCACAATACAGATTACTTAAAGAATCTGCTGGTGATGACCTTTCAAAACTCGTCTTCTGTCAATTGCATCAAATAATTTAAATTGTTTATTTATCAATATATGTTTATTAATGACTTATAGATAATCATATCATCTAGTAATTAGCAATGACAGTGTGATAACAGAAGTAGCTTACCCATACATCCGCTGTCTGTTGCAGACCCCTGCACATTCAGACCCTTCATACCACATGTTTTGGGGGAATCAAGCAGATCCAAACAAACTGTATGAATGGTTAACCAGTGATTGTTTAATGCCCACCTGCTCAACCACACACAAATGTAAGAGACCTCAAAAAAGCAAAAACATCCTCATAGCAACACAAAAAGCTGCCTGCTCACCTAAAAGTTTGAGGACTTGGAGATACTTGGCTGCTATCTGTCTCTGATAAGCATCTGGACAAGGACCCAGAAGATTGTTGGCCAACTTCTAGAGTATCTTTAGGTGGACTTTGTGATTCAAGACATGCATAATCATGTCGTAAACCAACCTAATGGCATAAGTTTAATATAATAGTGAATGACTCTATTATACAATTTCGAACAAACATGGTGAATCAGTGTTGTTGGATAATAAATTCAAGATATTGCTTTTCTGAAGACTAAACATAAGCAATCTTTTTGTGCAAACAAAAATTAGGAAAAGTTCTAAAGTGTGACATTTTCACCAATTAGCTGCGTACCTTGGACGAACTAGAATCTATATCCGCAGGCAGGGATTTGTTAATAACTTGATGTCGTGCCCATTTGGGTAGTCGAGATATACTGAACCTAAATCCTGCATTTTCTGGACAGCTACCATCTTGGAAAAACGTTTGCTCGTGAAATTGATTAAGATTTCCGTTTGCAGATGCTTCTTTGCTATAGCCTTTGTGTTGGTGGTCAACCACTAGATCTGACTTGATCTGATTAGAAGTCATGTGCTGATTCACGCTTTCTGGCAGAAACCGAACAGAAGCTTCCTTACTTCTTTGGAGCATCCTTGAAGACAGAAGAGCAGGAAGTTTCCAAACAAAGATACAACCATCGGCACCAACCTGAAGTCACCAGCAAATCAACAATCATCCCGAAAGATTTCAGGAGCTATACCACATATGGGTATAAGTTGAGTAAATTTAGACAAGGGAAATACAAAAAGGCGTGCAACCTTTGTTGTTTATCAGATACACTAGTATCCTCGTGTTATCACATAAAATGTGATAATATACTACACAAATAATTAAGATAGTTATCTTGCAACGTCCAGTTTCTTTTGCTAGGTTAACTAACTACTAGAATGTTGGTTCTGACGTCTGAATGAAAACTTTCTACTAGTAGAGGACAAAAAGCACAGAAAAAAGTTAACCAAATAACCCATGAGCCAGCAAGATTTTAGGTTGACAAAGTCAAGAAATTTCCGAAGGCTGGGAATTAGTGCAAAGGAATTAAATAGACCCTAAGGAGAAGGAAATAAACACAAGTTATTACTCTAATATAAGAATTGTAATCCTATAAATGAACATCTCGACTGAAGAAAAGAATTTGGAAAGCTAATATAGGGTTGTGCTTTTCATAACCATTTATCCATTTTCACAAAAATTTGGTGTGTTTGCTCATGCATGATAGGATATGTGTGTTTGCTCATGCATGATAGGATATGTCTAAGCATGAGAATAAGATGCCTTTTTTGAACAACTGTGCAGACTATATAACAAGCACCACTGAAAAGAATAATGAAAAAACAAAATAAAAATGACTTACAGAAACAAGATGTTTGCAGTCCGGTAAAAACACGATGCCGGTTATAACATCACTGTGCCCTGTTGCTTGTGCAACCATCTCTCCAGTTATATGGTCATACATGCAGATACATCCATTAGAGTAAGAGCACGCCAGATAACTGCGGCTTCCATCGGTAGTTACCTGCAGTCAGAATGTAAGATATCTAGAAGAAACCTCTTACAGTGTGCATTGGCATACCTTTATTGGGTCCCCAACGTCTCCATCATGCTGAAACCATCTAATCAGTTTTCCAGATTGAATATCAAACGCATTTATCTTCTTATCCTGTGAGAACATCATGGTGGCGATTATACATAAAGCACTCTCATTAAATGATAATGATACATTAACGTGGACTTATGTAAATACCTGGCCCACCGTAAACGCAACATCCATTGGATGATCTACAGCCACGTCATAAATGGTTCCACTAGTTGCAATCCTGTGAAGGCAAGAAATCTTACATTCTGTATCACTCACATCTACACTGTGAAGAACCAGGGACCTACTCGAGGAAACAAAATGTCAGTTGGACATATGAAGGCAGAAATATTCACCTGACAAATTAATAAACGTATAGTAATCCCTTTCAGTTAACAAAAGAAAATGGTTTAGAGTCCAGATGCCTATGGATGTAAACATTTCAACCTACATGGAGAACAAAGTAATTTTTCTTCATACTCAGTACCAACATGAAGTACTTTGTCGGTGTTCCCTATTTCCTGAAACAACATACTCAAAGAGAACTCACCTGTCAGCACCACAACTGAGAATCTCACGACCAGTTCGCGCAACCTTTACTACGGTGACGGCAGATGAGTGGTAGTCAATACTTCCAAAGAGATTAAAATTCCTAATGTCAAAGTAGAAAAATCAGATGATATTGAAAATGTCCACTCAAAGAGTTTAACATGTAAAATACTTGACAAATTAAACCTGTCAACATCAAAAAGATGGATTCTTCCATCCCGTCCCCCTGAGGCAAGAAAGAGACGACTTTCTAAAGCATCAGTAGAAGCAAAATCATTCTTGTCTGCCAAGTTAAAACTTAAAGAAAGGATTTCTGCACCATGAGCATCCTACGACCACACCATAAAGCAAAACAAAGTCTCAGAAATTATATAAATCTTTAAGCAAAGAAAGACAATAATGGTTAAGATGTTATTATTAGATCCTTGGTCATTTTGAAAATGAATAGAATTTAAATTAACTTAAGTTGAGTGTTTACCTGAATGAAAATATAATCAGAAGTGTACAAATTAAAGATATGGATATTTCCCCGGCAATCACCTGCTGCCAGGAGCTTTCCATCTGAACTAACTGCCATTGATCGAAACCCTGGAGAGGAAATACTTTTTGCAACAGAATCGCGTTCAAAGATCCCAGCACTCACTGTAGTGAGTGGGAGAAACAGAGCAGATTTTAGCAAATCTTATAGGCAAAAAGAGCTTAGACTCGTTCCATTTAAATGTCAAGAATGTAGAAATTACCTAAGCAAGTGGTTCCATTGGAGCTGTTATCCCCGGGAAGAGACAAACTATTTTCTGACAAGGCAGATTGAAGTTCAAGATCCCACAACCTAATACTACCATCAGCTGAACATGTTGCAAAAGATAATCCACCAGAACAACCTTTAGCAACACAAGAGAGAGATGGATCGTGCATATTTTCACATGGAACATTTTTAATGTCCCATATGCATCCACTATGGGAGACAAGCACGCAACACCTGGTAGCCTGGATAAGACACGATTCTGTTACTGCAATAAATCATAATCACTAGCATAAGTTCAAAATATTTACTTCAGGGATAAGAATTACATCGATGAATTGACAATGTCAAGCATAAGACTAAACAACAAAAAATAATTTCAGAATACCTTGTGTATATCATGAATATTCCATATGTAAAGGCTATGGTCATCATAAACCACCACTGCAGAATAAAATATTGATTAGAAGACTGCGATGAAAAATCCCACAATAAAGAATAATGTCACTTGCCAAGCTTTTCCGGTGTTGAAAATTGACAAGCAATGGCATCTGGAAGTGTAGGCCAATTTTGAAGTTCAACTTGGCTAGTGTCTGTTTGGCAGTCCACAACATTTGACTCTGTGCATCTTTTGGCTTCAACATAACATAGTCCACCAGCATATTTAAGAGAATTGGTGCCAAATAGTTTTACAAGTCCATTATTGCATGCACAAGCAACCAAACTTGTAGATGTTGATAGTGCAAAACATTTCTCAACCTGAGAATGGAACGCAAAAGTGGGTACATTACGAATAAAAGTGGGAACTCATAAATATATTGGCAAAGATAATTTGATTGAAATTAAAGATTTTTTTAATTTATTTTTTATGTACAATTTGATCCAGCAAATGAATTCTTCAAACAAAATGGGGACAAAAAAAATCAAAAGTTCCACAGTGTGGCCTTCTAAGTGTATGCTGCTTCTGGGATAAAGTATCAAAAGATCTCTTAGAAGGATAAAAGTTGTGGAGCAATTATCCTTGCGGATAAGACGAGCACAAATTATGCAGTTCGATAACTCCTCTTGCGTGAAAGCGAGTTTTTTTAAGGGCTTGCCAACACAAGCTTAGATTACAATAAAGGGATTTGAGTTTTAAAGGTAGCTTAGAAAATCTATTACAACGAAGATTGACCATTGTAACCACAGTACAGAGATATTCTTTACAAGTCTTTCAGGTCAATTTATTGTTCCTGAGTGCTTCTGATAGACAAGGTATTTTCTAATCATTTTTACAAAATAACTTGTGTAACCACAACAAAAGGACAACCCCCATGTCTTCTACTATATACCAAGCACTCGAATAAACCTACTTGGATCGATCTAAATTTTAAGAAGCACATACATGAGAAACAGCCACATCTACCTCTAACTCCACCGAGTTAATGACTGATGAGCCAGGATATACCATGCATAAAGTTCCTGTGAACAAAAAAAGAGGTGGGGAAGAATGTTTATCAAGAGAAAGAATGCTGACTTTATTGACCACATAATTTATCTATAGACTGCAAGTTATTTATTTACCTTTTGCTGTTACTGCATAGAAAGGTATCCGTTCACCAGCCTGAATGTGATTCACAGAGCTACTTCTCATCCATCTGGGAGATGTAACAGCTACAAATGACGATTCCTTGTGATGACCAAGATCAACTTTCCTGTGCATGGTTACTGACACGGATCTAGTACTTGCACGAGACCCAGGGGGCCATCTAACTTTCCAGAACTTCAATTGATTCTTCTCAGCAGTGACGATAAATTTGTTATCCAATGAGAAGTCAATCGATGCAATAGGAGAAGAAACTGAAGATGCTTTAACTTTTGCAGCTAAAATCTTATTTCGCCAATCCCATAGACAGATACATCCATCACGAGGAAATCCAACAGACACGAGGTGTTTGCCTGTAAGTATTTCAGTAGACAGCTTTATATGATAAGTTTGTCAAGGGGGGAAGAATTCAATTTTTATTTATTTTTATTTCCAAAGCTGATTAAGATTAACTGACCATCAGGTGACAGAGCCATGCATGCCACACCATATTGATGGCATTTGAGCTCACATATAAAGGCTAAGGTGGCACAATTCCATACCAGCACTCCAGGTTGATGCCCTGACTGGAACACCATGTGGAAGAAAAAATTTAAATATGAATCATAAGTTCTTCTTAGAACTTTATTCTATAAGTCAAAATCCATATAATGAATACTTATACAGGGAAAGAAATCCTAAAGGGTTAGAATTTTCCACATCCCAAGTTTTTAACAAACTAAAGAAAATAAGGGAAAAAATAATAATTAAGTGAGTTTTAACATGAGAGCTAAACCGAAAAACAGAAATCCCACAATTAATATAGTAAATCAGAACAGCATGTGATTATTAAATTGTGAGTAATATATCATAAATAATTATATTCTTTTGTACAAAAAACATCTTCATATATAATTCCTGGCCTGTAAAGATGGAAGGCTCCTTTCATCTTCATTTGACACCTTAGAATCTCAGTTTTAGAAAATAACTAATTTGCTTAATTGCTTTGAGCTGTAAAACAATACCATCTTTGCACACCCTCGGACAAAATTTACAAGTTTCTCCATAAGGACAAATCCCTACTTCAAAAAAAGTTCATACTTATGGATAAACTGTAAATACTTCAATACTATTCAATTTACTTCATACAAGGCCTTTATCTTCGTCAGTGAGTTAATAATACTGCTGAACATAAACATCCCATATATTGAGTCCCAGTGCCTAGATTAATGTAATCCATCATAGTACATATTCTACTTTGTATTATTGTTTATTAGTGTAAAAAATTTACAGAAGTTAGAGATTCTAATGTGGAGTAATAGACTCTATGCGAGTGTATTTTTTTGTGTATGTCTGTCAGACAGATGCGGGTGACTGTGTGAAAGAGAGAGACGGAACACAAATATCATTGGGCGTACCGTTGAGTAGAATTGCATGAATGGAGCCTTATAGAAACTCAAGATCGTGGCCAGGCCAGAATGTACAAAGCAATAACAAATAACAAAAACATATAAAATTGCGCCTACAAACAAATACCAAGTAATTATACCTCTCCAGCTGCAATAATAGTTCCGTCACGCGATAAAGCAACGCAGCTCAATGGTTTTGGAACTCGATTCGGCGCCATGAGGTGCGACTGAGTGCCTGAATGAACGTCGTATAGCACCACCACACAGCCAGCAGTGTACGCGCACTTCGAACTCGAAATGCTCGATGCCAATCCATTACCATTTTTGGTAGTCAGTCCAATTATTTCCTCTAAAATCAGCTGCAAAAACGTGAATAACATACAAATATCAATTATTCAAAACAAACAGAAAGATCGAGAGAGATGTAGGGTTATTCGATTGAACGGACATTCTGAGGCGCATGTGATTTATTCCGATTTCGACTTCGTTTCATGTTCTGCTTTTCTGATTCAATCAAAAGCCCTAGCTAGTTGTGTAGTAGTAGTATCTATGTATGCATTTGTATGTATATGTAGAGTGAGAAGGGCGGGAAATCAGTGCGAATTAAAGAATAGCAACCTGTACGTTATGCCTCTTTTAAAATTTTACCCCGGCTCTCCTTCGGCTACTTTCGCTGCAATTTGTCCGGTGCGAACTAAAATCGTTCTCTGCTTAATTTCCGGAACCTCACCCTGGTACTAAAGTAAAAGCAACTCTGCCTTTGTACAATACATTCCATTTGATCCACTGTTCGACGTAGAATCATGGTAAAAATTGGTGTTTTTTAATTTCTTGATCCAATATTCGTTCATCTAACAATTTCATTTGTCCATCTAACAATATTCTTAATTCCACAATAAATTATGAAAGTTGAAAAAACTAATTTCATTGTCATTTTGCATTCAATTTAACTCTTATCAATGCAACGGCAATAGGTTGGAGTGGGTTTATTAAAACTTGAGACGTGCCTCGTCAATATTATTAAGAACTTTAATTTGGATTCACTCCGAATTTATCGAATTTAGATTAGATCCGTTAAATTCATTAAATTCACTTTATAATTTTTTAAAATAACCACTAAACTTTTTTAAAAAATATATTTTAAAAAATTACATAAATTAGAGTAGACGGATTTAAAAATAAAAAAATATAACCTCTTTACAAGCTTAAAAATCCACTCGGGCGGGTCTAGTTTGGACTCACTTATTATCATCCCTACTTAATTAATTGCATATTAATTATTACTACTTAATAAGGTAATTTAATTTTTTTAATTTTAAATTAATGATTTATCTTATATTCAACATATTTAGTGTATATTTTTTACTTTCATTATTTTAATCATATAAACTAATATATGCATTACTTTCATTTATGTGTATGAAGTAAAAAAATAAAATATTGAATTAAGCGAAAAGATAAAAAATATTACCAAGGGAATAGCTCCTTAATTGTTTATTGTCTCGCTTAGGCCTTTTTTGTCGCATGCAAAGGAGGAAAAAGACAAGCTTGTGTCCTGCTCCTTCGAAGGCTAGCCAAGCTCAAGCGGCCCTTCCTATTTCTTTATAATTCTCCAACCTCTTTTGGATTTCATCACTCATTCAGGCATGTTTAAGGTTATCATTAATATCTAGGTAATATAACTTTTTAATTCAAAATTATTTTTATTATATTTGATCGAATAATAGTATAAGAAATGTACAGTTATATGGCGTGAATTCGAATCTCCACTCTACCGTTGAAAACGAGTAACATGTTAATTTATCCATCAGTTGAGTTATGCCAAATAATTTTAATTCTTATATTTTTTATTTTAACTTGATCATAAAATGAATTAAATCAAAAAACTTCTACCCCAATAATTTATTCGTGTTATAAATAAAATTCGCTCTATAAGAATTGCTGAAACACTTTAAAATTTACTCAAATCAATAAATATATATATATATATATATATTCAACATATAGTAGACAATAATATCTAAAAATTAAAATCTGTATATATGCTATCTATAGAAGTTTAGTTAGGAAGAATTAAGTTTTGTTAAGAGAAGGAAATCATTCTTATATATTCTTAAGTCTAAAATATTTAGACATAATTCTAAATCAAACAATACCCCAGCTAAATAGTATTTCAATGCGATTTGCATTTTTAGAATAGATTTTAATTCACCTAGCGGCATATAAGAGAAATTTGATGGTAAGATTTTAAATTGCCCAAATATAAGCAGGTTGATTATAAACTATATTACAACAACATAGTATGTATCAACTTATTGACCACATTGCATAGTAAATAGAAAACGAGCTATGTGTTAAAAGATTAGGAAAAGAATATACTAGTAAACAAAATACTAGAAGATTATAATACAGTACGAATAATGTTACAAAAAAAAAACTAAAGCTTAAAAAAATATAACAAATGAACATTATAAATATAAAAATTCACCATTTTTATTAAATTAAAATAGATTATGAAAAATATCTAACTATTCAATTTTATTTTAATGTTAGACAATTCTTTGTAAACAGTTGTTTTCACTTTCACGATCAATTGTTTTTTCAATATAATATCATGTGGAATGAGAACAAATGCAATATAAAAATTTGAAGTCTACTCCATCAAAGTTTTGAAGCTCCCCCAAGCTCACCAACTCCGCCACCCGTTTCTTTCTTTTCAACTTTGTCCTTTTTTTTGGCCTATTTTTCGCTGAAAATCAAATCGATATTCCACTTTATCTTCTCCAACAAACTATATTTTCAACAATTAAGCAACAGGTTAATGTCTTATTAAATGAAAAGAGCACCACTAGCATTACGCCAATTCCATACTATCCGTATACAAAACAAAGCCAGGCGCCTCTCTCTCTTTCTCTCATGGCATGCGTTACGCCATTTAAGCTACAGCTTCCAAAACCTTCACGCCAGCCCACTTTTCATTTGGGGCCGGTTAGTTTTGGAATTTTTCATTCGTTTTCCAAATCACAGAAATGGCTGAGTTTTTCATTGGCAGATGGAGAAAGATTACAAAATCTGCACGCAAGGAGGAGAGAGAGTCGGTTTGTGGAGAATGAGAAGAAGCAGAGGAGGGGTTGTAGTGCGGTGAGGTGCACGGCGGAGGGATAGAGAGAGGGGTGTTTGTGGGCAGGAGAGAAGGCAGATTCATGGCGGCGGAGAGGTTCAAGGTGGTGGCGCTAGTGGCGGCCGTCATGTGCTTGTGTAATGCAGATAGAGTTGTCATGTCTGTTGCCATGGTTCCTCTTGCTGCCGAACATGGCTGGAGCAGTTCTTTCTTGGGCATTGTCCAGGTACCCTTTTTCTTTTCAATTTTTTTTTTTCTTTTTAGGGATAAAAAGCTTGGATTATTTTCTACAAGAAAATTGATTTATTTATTTATTTTTGGTTACATTTGGAAAGTTGGATTTGCGTGTTGTTGGTGGTTTGTTGTGTTTCTGATGAGAATGTACTTTGGTGGTAGTTGAGAAGTGATTGGCGGTACGGTAGTTTGTATATATTAGCCGCCACCTGTGAATGAAAATAGAAAAGTACCAAATCCTAAAGTTTGAGGGCCCCACGTATCAGCTTTTGTTGACAAGGACCAAGTCTAAGAGCAAGGAAATTCTAATATGTTTGAATGTAGGGACTCTGAGTCAATGACACGTGTTCACGCAAGTGCGGTCAGCACCTCAATTTTTTTAAATTTTATACGAATTTCCTCTTTCTGGTGAGGAAATGGTAAGCTTGCTCGGCTTATATGCATACGATTATTAAAAAACCAACCTGTATATATTAATCTTATGCAACTTTGACCATTAAGTGTATTTGATTATTTTCCTTATTTTTTCTTTTTTATAATTAATTAAACATATGTTTGAAATAATAACATATATAACTCATTTTAGAAGAGAGTAAAATTTATCATCACGCGTAAGAAAAATGTATTTTTTTTATTGCGCTTTAGATATAACTCATTAGATAAATTATCGAATTGATACAATAGCTTGCAAATCATATTAATTAAATAAACTGCATTAAGTAAGTTAGGTGTTATAGATTTAACAGAGAAAATATTGAAAAAAAAATCAAATTCAAAATATGACGACCGACTCAATTCTTCTCTACCAATTCGATCAACTTGCTTGGTGAAAAATGTATTCTTTTATTATATACAATGTACTGTCAAGGCCACATATTTTAATTGCCCAATTGAGCCGCAGGGAGGAGAAGTTTGGCCACCCTCATTGCTCATGTGGGCTTAGCAGTAGGTACATAAAAGTACCCAATAAGTTGAGTTGGAATTTGAAAATGGAGTCTTGGTTTGGGGAAACCTCTGTTTAACATTCCAAAAGAATTGAAACAGAAATAAGATTGAAACTTGAATATGTGTGTCCTAATATTTATCTACAGCAATGCTTTTATAACCAATGACAATGATGAAAATCTTGGCTCTTGATGGGATCTGGGCACCAGTCATATTGTTTACTTATTACTAGATAGAAAATTGGTGTATGCATGATCTTGAGCTTTCGCAATTGTGAAGGGGGTCGGGGGTTGAAGATTGGGCTTGTGTATCTTTTAAGTTCAACCTAAATTTAGGTTGGTAATGGGTGAGTTCAAATTTAGTTTGAATTATTTTTAAAGTTATAAATGGATTTAGGATGTATTTTAATTTTTTAATTTTTAAATTCACTATGCTCTAAATTCGTCCCGTTTTAAATATTTTATTTTATTTATTTTAATTTATATAATATTTTTTATAAAATTTTAGTGATGTTATTTAATATATATATTTAATATTTTTAAAATTATAAAGTAAATTTAATGAGTCTAGTTCAAATCCTGGACATTCAAGTCCTTAAAAAATCTTAACAAGATAAATTGTAAGTATTGAGAAACCCATCTCAAAAACGCCCACAGCCACCCCTAATTCCTTGGCTAGGCCCTTCATGTGAAGAGTATGGACTCTGTTATGTTCTAATTCATGCCAAAAGCTAGAAAACAGATCCTCACAGCTGTCGAGGAGGTTACTTCTTCAATATGCCATTAAGCAAGGAGAAAGGTCACACAACTAGCCAGCTTTTATTTTATCGTTATTAACTTAAAGATTAACAAATAAATGAATTTTAAAATCAAAAAAACATTATTATTAATTTGTTAGTTGGGATATTAGGCTTAAACTTCTTCCGAGAACTTGAGAAGCGGAGATTTGTTAAATTGTTGCAGGGCTGTACAGCCATAAAAGGTGCTATAGCCTAGTTGCCGAATAGCAAATTATTTTGTTATTCAAGAATGTGCCTCAGTTTCTGAAACTGCTTTCTCCAAAAAAACTTGCAAAGAAAAATAATGATCTAAAGGTGATATGGTTAGATGAGAAAATACTAGTAACTCAGATAGCCTATTTTATCTACATTGGCACGCACTAACTTCACAGATTTAGAATGGCAAATTATACAACTTCTTTTCCTTAACTAAAAAATTAAGAATTTGAAACTGTTGCTTGGTACATCTGGTGATACACTCTTGAGTACAAGGCATTGAACGTTGAAGTTGTTTGATCACAATGCACTCAAGCCTTTGTTCATTCTGCATAAAAAGGCTTCCTTTTCTATTTCCTTCTTCTTGAAGTGATTTACTCCATTTCGTATTTTGCTGGAGGGAATGCCAACGGACTGCAAAGATTTACTGTGAAATTATGACTTCTATTATAGACAATCCTTAGCTAAAGATTTTGCTACAGAGTTTAAGATTAAGATGAAATAAATCATCCAAAAGAATGTATATCGTCCACATCATAATAGTAAAGCTAAACAATGAATTTTATGGCTTATTTTATTCACTCTAGCATTGCGGTCTGTTACTTTCAAAAGAAATGGCAGTAAAGCAGTAAAAATATTTTCTTCATCTTTCGTCACTTGAGGATATAAGAGCTGAAAATCTGCCTCAGTAAACTGGGTGATGTCCTATTGCCATCATCCAAGAAAATTTTCAACTAGAGAGTCTACCAGGCAGTTACCTTCCCAAATTCGAAAAAGAGGTGGTTGCAGATAAAAGTAATGGAAATCCTGAAAGAGTGGAAAATTTGTTTATAGGAGGTGATGTAGTCCTTAATGCTTACTATTTCTGCAATCAAACTTTTCTATTTCTACAATCAAATTTTACTTAACAAATGCTTCAGCAACGTGAGTTTTTCCATATAGAAATAGTATAAATCTGGAGCTGATAAACGATATACATGCCATATTTCTTGTTGGCGACTGGATAAAATGAGTAACTTTGCTGATTACATTTTGCTATTGCTTCATGCGTAGTCATCCTTTCTATGGGGATATATGTGTTCCTCAGTTATTGGGGGAGCCTTGGTGGATAGATATGGAGGAAAAAAGGTTATTGCATGGGGTGCAGCTTTGTGGTCTCTGGCAACTCTCCTCACTCCATGGGCGGCAAATCACTCCACAGCTAGCCTCTTGGCTGTTCGGGCTTTCTTTGGACTGGCCGAAGGGGTAGCTCTACCTTCAATGAATAACCTTTTATCAAGGTAACATTTCCTGGCTGTCCTTTTTCTCTGATAATGTAGTCTTGTTCTTCATTTCATACTTCCCAATATTCAACTGTTAGCAAGTTTATCAGAACGAAAAACAGAACAATAAGTGTATTTGAGATAATAGTGCTGCCCTTGTTGGTGTGTGTCTTATTAGATGGTTTCCAACCCATGAAAGAGCCACTGCTGTTGGAATATCTATGGGAGGATTCCAGCTCGGAAATGTGGTGGGATTGGTCTTAACTCCCCTGGTGATGGCATCAATCGGAATTTCTGGCCCTTTCTTCCTCTTTACATCTCTTGGACTTCTTTGGTTAATTACCTGGACTTTCAGGGTCACTAATGACCCCAAGAGAGCAGTTCTATCAGTAAAACTGAATTACAGTTAATCCAAGCTGGGAAATCTGATTCTTATGTGATCAAAGGCAAGCTTCCACCTCTAAGCCTCCTTCTATCAAAATTGCCAACCTGGGCAATAATATTTGCTAATATCACTAATAACTGGGTCAGTTTTCTTTTCTTTTTTCTGATTGTCATATGTTCCCTTCACATTCAGAAAGTTAAAGTTCTCATGGTACAGATAATCTTTTGAGCAATATAATATATCTGTATCAATGCAGGGTTACTTCGTTCTTCTATCATGGATGCCTGTTTATTTTAAAACTGTGAGTACCTTTATCATACGTTTTTTAATCTTCTGTTTCGACACGGTTTGTGTTTACACTATTTCACACACAAGCAACAGGACAATCTTTAAAAGGAAAAGAATGTCACTGAAATTTCTACATTTTACAAGTAATAAAGAAAAAAATTGTAATACATTTTAATTTTAGGGGCTCTCTTTGCTAATTTTTTCACATTAAATATTTTTCACTAAATTCCTGAATTTTATAAATTGCAAACCTTGAATACATGGTCGTACAGATGGCAGACTGCTGATGGATGGTCATAATGTTACTAAATTATTTACTGCTTATATGATAGGTGTTTGATGTGAACTTGAAGCAAGCAGCTTGGTTTAGTGCAGTTCCATGGGGAACAATGGCAATCTCAGGCTACATTGCTGGGGCAGCATCAGATTACTTAATCAAATCAGGTTGTTCTATAACATCAGCAAGAAAAATTATGCAGGTAAGTTTCCTACTGGGAGCTTGATTCTAGTGTACTAAAATTCTTAGCAGTCCAAAAGAGAAACCTTATAATTCTGGAGGTTGACAGAAAATAAAAACATTATGTCTTTACTACTGATTCTGTGTACGAATGATGTTCGTGGGTATCTATTCCACAACATTTTGAGAATCTCCAATCTATGATTGGACCACCAATTTGGAAAATCACCATGAAGTCTCTCAAAAACATGACTTTTTTGGTCCGTACCTCCCAGTGGTTTAGTTGATTGCAAATAGAAGGCGATTTCATATCCTCAGTCAGAAAAAGAAAAAATCATGATTATCTGGTTTCTCATCTAAACCTTTTTTGGCTGCATATTTCTCCCTCCCCAAAAGTAGTAACTGTTGCTGCATGAATAAAAATTTTCAACTTTTGCCTAAATTGAAATATTTATCTACAGTTTGGATCTTCTCATTGCAACTTTGCATTGTATTTTGTATTACATGTCACACATATGCACGCTACTTGTATATAATAAATTTTAAATGTTTAAGAAAATATTTTATACACGTGGAATAGAAGATCCAAACTGATTTATCCATACACCTTGGACCACTAGGTACAATTTATGTTTCACTGCAAACCATGCGAAAGTCTACACTAACATGTTAATGCCCTGCTCATGACAGTCAATTGGTTTCATTGGGCCTGGAATTGCATTGCTCTGCCTGAACTATGTCAGGACGCCAACGGTTGCAGCAATACTTTTAACAATAGCCCTGAGTCTGAGCTCTTCAAGTCAAGCTGGCTTTTTACTGAACATGCAAGTAAGTTTTTGCTTCGTTGTGTTTAAAAAATTATTTAAAATTCAACACTTAGCTGAAATGAATACTTAACTTTTCAGTGACAACAAGCTTAATGCGCGGTCATATTAATTATGCTCTTTTGATTGTTTCATCAGGATATTGCACCACAGTATGCAGGATTTCTTCACGGTATACTCTTGAATCCACCTCTGAGATGCCTCCTTGTCTGTTCATGCCTTTAGATTATTCTTCTTCAGTTGCTCACGCAATTACATAATAACATCATACCAATGACAATTTTTTGTTGCAGGGATTTCAAATTCAGCTGGAACACTGGCAGCAATAATCAGTACAATTGGAACAGGATTCTTTGTGCAGTGGCTAGGATCCTTCCAAGCATTCTTAACTCTCACAGCATGTCTTTATTTTGCTACAACCATCTTTTGGAATCTCTATGCTACTGGAGAAAGAGTCTTTTAGATAGAAATTGAGAGATGATAAACATACAGTAGGCAAAGCAGGAAAATAGATACATACATATCTTCAATCAATGGTTACATATCCCATACTAGTCTTTGTTTTCTTTTTCCTCATATTATTATGGTCCAGACTGAGGAATTACTTGTATAATTTATAGACTCACAGTGTACTGCTAGTTTTACATCAAAACATTGAAGAAGTATCCACTATGTTAATTTTGTATGTCTCTTATCTTTGGCAAAAGTCCAAAAATTTTAGGTTCTGGTAGAGAATTTTTTCTTGTTTGATTCTAACATATAAAAACCCAATGTGTTAGATAGGTTGTAATCACTGTTGATTGATTTGTATGTGGTCTGATTCTTCCTTTGCTTGTTACCTACTACTTTTAAGGTGGTAGAATCTTTTGAGATCAAAATTCTCAACCCCCACCCCTGTTCATGTTAGTATTTAAAGTTCAAATACATCATTTAATCAAGTTGGACTAGAGTGGATGTCAATTATTTTTAAACAATAACTACATGCCCCGGTGAATCTAGATAATTTAATTTTTTGCTCGATAAAATTATAAATGAAACTGATAAAAAATAATAGAAAATTCAAAAATTTGTGAATAATGTGGGATCGGATTTATAGATAAATAGATAGAAAGATATCAAATGGCTGTATCAAATTCTTTTGCCAAAACTCAAAGCCAAGTTTATATTAAAAAAAAATAAAAATCAGCCATAAGACCTTGGTTTGCCCGAGACACAGGAATATTCCACAAAAGAACAATAAATGCATCTTTCTTGTTTTAGTTTTTAGTGTTATCTGGAAGCAGAAAGTTAGCAACTATGTACATTGCTGCTGATCATTGACCGAAGGTCAAAAATAAGATAAAAATGTTAGAAGCAAAGGGACAAATGGACAAATGGACAAATGGACAAACAACAAAGAATTGATATGTGACAGTAACAAGAAAGAGGAGGGGCCAATGGTTGATTTTTCTGCAAGCTCCTCCCATCACACATCCCAAAAAATATATGAGGGCAAAAAACATTACACTGCTGTCAAATTAGACCCTCAAACCATTTTCTTCTGTTCATCAACAGAGATTGAAGATTTAGATAGCAATAATTTACCCTTCATCACCCTTTCTCATTTATTTTCCTTCATTTATTGTGTCACCTTCCTTTTTAGTTTTTACTTATTCCGTATGCTGTAAATTCCCAATCAAATTAAAGAGATTCATACTGGGTTCTCTTTTCTCCAGACTTATATTTGGCAGAATTTCATATTTAGTGATTTGGACTAGCTCGCAAAACACCTGGAAATTAAGTATTGGATCTGTTTGTTCAAAAAATCTGACCAAGCCAAATAGCGATTTTGGGTCTTTCTAGAGATCAGAGTTTTCAGAACTCAAGAATCAAGATTTTCTGATTTGGGTTTGTTCTTGAATGGTCTATTTTCCAATCAAGATTTTAATTTTATCATAATTCCGATCTAGGGTCACCTCAGATTGTTCTAAAGATATGAATTTCAGGACCATGGAAGAGTTTTGGCCGTTTTACATGAGCCAGCACTCAAAACCAGCTACAAGGCGTTGGCATTTTGCAGGGACCCTTTGCAGTATTTTGTGCTTGGTATACTCAGTGTTCTTCAATTGGTGGTTTGTGATATTTGTGCCTTTAATTGGGTATGGCTTGGCTTGGTATAGCCATTTCTTTGTTGAAGGGAATGTTCCTGCAACTTTTGGGCACCCCTTTTGGTCTCTACTATGTGATTACAAAATGTTTGGATTGATGCTTACTGGTCAAATGGATAGAGAAATCAAGAGGCTTGGTAAGAGGCCTATATTGCAAGCATACTAGTGCTTATGTTCTGAGTTTTTCTTATGATTTTCTACTTTGTCTGAAGACATTGTTGTATAACCTGTGACCTTTATATGTCCAATATTTTTCATGTTTTGATATTTTCTTTTTCTGGTCTGGAACTCTATGTTTTTTTTTTAATTTGTAGTGAAGAATGTCAAAAGGATTTCAAATATAGGTGTTTTCTGGTTAAATTTATGATTACTTTTGGTTATGTATTAGCATTTGGTTAAAATTTAGCAATGCTTTCTCACCCTCAAATTCAAGGGGCATGAAACATATGCTCAGTTGACTTTCGCTTAATATTCTATATGTAACGGATTGATACCCCTCAAAAAAAAGTTGAAAAATTATCTAAGTCTTGTTCTAATTGTGCTGAAGTTTGAAGTTTAAGCTCTGTGGATCAGTTGATAATTGAGATTCTTTCCTGAGTTCTGTTCTTATCTGTCATTTTATAATCTAGTTTCGACCTTCTTATAACAGTTGAATGCCATAGCTTCCAGTTGCAGCCTTAAGTTAACTCCCTTTGCCTCTTGGCTGTCTTGCCTTGACGAATAGTTTTCCTGTGTATTGGAACTCATCAAAAGTTACCAAATCACATATTCCAAATGGTTATATGAACTTGGGAAACCTCTCCTCTTCCTGCCAATTGATTTCAAGAGGATGAGTTAACATTGTACATGCTTTTGCAGTTATTCAAGTTTGAGGCAGTGTAGTTTGCTACAGATCTGTTCGCCTGTGTTGTTGGGGTGACTACAACTGCAGAATATATGACTGAACCGAAGTAACTGTCATGGAAATGTTTGCATGAAATAAGAAATTTCAATATTTGTTCATTTTTGGGCCATTTTATTTTCATTGCAACCTTACTTCATTTTTTCCACGAATCTATATATAATTTAGACGTACTGTCACTTAGCAAAGATGCTAGACAGCTTGTGGTTTATACATTTGTTCTCTCACTTTCCTCTCTTTAAATAATCTATATGTATTCTTTCCAAAAGATAAGATGGATTGCATACCGCGCCATTGTACGAGTGTTTATAGCTAGTTTATCGATAACTTGATGTCCTGCACTCCAGTCTGATGTTGTTACCACCGTAATAATAACTGCAATCAATTATTAATTTCCACTAGAAATTCACTGGACTTTCTACTTCAGTGGGACTTAGAATGCTATTCAATTAGTAGATGATTTGCTTTCTCTACGTTTTCAACCTAACCATATATTGGGTGGAACGGTGAGATGATGAGAGTGTAGTTCTGGTATCTCTTTAATATATAGGCAGAAATAATGAATGCTGTTTCGTCTTGATAGTCAACAGGGCCCAAACCACCCCCTAGATGTCTTTAAGCCTTTGCATCAGTATCTTGTTGAAGTTAATTAAATACATAGTTTTCTGCCGACATTAAAACATACTTATTGCCGATCGGGGAAGGAGGTGGGTTGGTTTTTCCCATTCAAGTTCATACAGTTGCATTTTGAAGATCTTAAATTTTTTTCAGTTGACGTGATTATTAGTTCCAGCAAGTTCTGTGCAAAGGAGCTTTTACCAGTTTGTGCTTTGTGGGGGAGAGAGAACAAGGCAAAAGCTACATTCTTGATCTTATTTGTTGGGGCGGGAGTCTCCATTTTGGGTGAGTATTGCGCATCGTTCTTTTTCTTGAACAGCAATGTGCTTGATGAATATTTTGGTTCTATATGGTGATTCAACTGGAATGAATATACAGATGACCTTTTCCTGCAATATTCTCATATCTTCAAAGCACCAATTTACCCTGTTTTCTTCAGTTCATTCTTTCAAACTCGACGGTCGTATTACTGCTACATCAAGTATGGGAAGAAGCATCTTATTAACTCGTAAAGCTAATCTGCTTAGTCTGCCTTAGTAATGATTTACTTTGCAACTGCCCTATCAAATGAAAAGAGTCACCATAGAAAATTATAGCCTTCTGAAAGCTTCGAGGATCTCAAAACAATGGGGCGGTGCATGCACCTGTGATTGGGAAACAAATAAGTAATAATTAAATAAATAAATGCGCAAATAAAACCAGCGAAAAACCAAAAATGAAGAGAACCCTCCTCAAAATAGCCCAGAATACAGTTCCAGTAAAATCAAATTTGATGTGCTGCCATACATCAGATTTTCTGTATAATGCCTTACAAATAATGACAGTGTCTCATGCTCTGGAGCAGGGAACAAGTCTCCGAGTCACAACATTGGCTTCTATTTTGTCCCAGGCTTGTCACAGGGAAAATTCGCTTTGCAACAAAAGTTAGATAATTTAAGCTCCATGTTGAGTACCATGAAAAACTTTCTGCAGTGAATTCCCTTTCATCCACTATGTTTCTAGAAAGAGGTCTGCAAACCACTGCTGGAATTGTTGCCAAACATATATCTCAGGGATTCACTTATCAGCTCTAAATCACAAGTCAGTGTTCCGTGAAAATGATGGCAGTGGCATGCCTTCTTGGGGACGCAGGATGACGAGAATAGCGAACATTCCAAGCATTGGAAGGACAAGAAGCCATTTCAACAGTTTATAGTAATACATATGGAAGGTAAGGGAGAAATCATCTGAAAAATAGAGTCCATTCTTGTCAACCATCTCCACCAATACAGTTCCAGCAGTCCTTACTCCTACTGTTGGAAGTTTAATTCGATGTATCCCAGCACGATCAAAGATTTGGTTTTGCTTAATCGTTCTCTCTCCTTGGTAATTACCAGGAACCAACAAACTTATCTATGATTATAAAGAAGAAAACTCAAGAAGATTAGGAAATAGTAAATATATATAGATATATTTATATAAAATTTTAATAGCCGAATAAATTATATACCGTGACGTTATAAGGTGCTTGGGAGCCAGATGGAAACCTGTATCTGTCTACAATCTCCACTTCAACCCAAAAGTTCTTCCCCTCTTCATCTCGGAAAGCACGTGATGAGGGAGTAACATAAATTCCTTGACGATTATATCGGTGTGCTGCATTATTTCTCCCTTGATTTGGTGACCTCCAAGCCTGGAATTACAAGATTTGTAAGAGAAAGTAACAATATCTACCAACAAGAGTGAACAATGAAATTGTGAAGTAATATCCTTCCTTGAGAGGATGATGCGGTGAAGGAGATGAGAAACAAAAGACATTGCCATTCATGGTGGTCACTATAAGATCAAGATCATCCCCACCATCTACATTGTCAGCCAAAACCATGCTATATCTGTCATTGAACAAGAGATCTTTTTTGGTGAACAGAGAAATAGCAGCAGTTCAAAGAATGGCTACTTATTAAAAGGATTTCAAATTATCTTACGATGTTTCTCCAATATCCACAACATCAGCACATGATGTGGGTCCATCTATGAGGTATAAATACCCATCAAATGATGTGCTAACAATCGTGAGTCCCTTCCGCTTCTCCCCACGTTTGCTCAAGTCAACTAGAAGAATTTGATTCATTACTCTACCATGTGTTCTATAAGGATAGGGCCGTACAATTGATCCATCCTTGCCACTAAGAACGTATATGTTTCCAGATAGTGTTGGAACAACAACATCAGTGTGACCATCCCCATCCACATCTCCAATGCTGGGACCCTGGCAAAAACAAGTAATTGCTCACATTGTATGGACATATAGCTTGAATCCAACCCTATTCAGGAGTCAAAATATTGCAGATTACCTGTGGAACTAGGCTCTTAACATGTGTTTCCCAAATTTCTTTTCCTTGTGGGGTCCAAGCAGCAACATTTCCATGGGCATCAGTAGTCACTAATTCGATTTTCCCATCATCATTGATATCAGCTGCAACTACTGCTCCTTGAATTTCAGCCATTTCAAGGGGGAACTTCTCTCTATATTTGCCTGAATAAGTAAATTAGCAACAGTAAGTATAATAACAACAAGATATGAAAGGATCCAAGCCAAAAACAAAAACAAGAATACTAGGAAACTTCTCCACAGCATCTGAACTACAACTAGAGACCAACAAAGATCAAATTTACACAGTTGAACATAGAGATCTAAGAAAATAACTTCTGGTTTAAGATATTCTTATTATTTCAGTTCATGCCATGTGCCAAAACAAGGACCTCAGATACCACTTAGCCATTTCCAGCAAACTAAAAACAACCTTTCCAGATTGTGTTACGTACTTCAAGAATTTTTCTTGCTTAATCACCAGAAGACAAAGAACTTGACTTTATTGAGGGTTAGAAAACCTCAACAATCATCAGAAAACACATTTTGGACATGATGTAAACTATGTAAGCATGGAAAAAAAGATCGTATAAGTGTATTAGGAGAATACACACCCTTGTGGTCCAAGACATAAAACAAGCCAAAAGAAGTGCCAACCAGAATGTCCAAATTCCCATCACCGTCCAAATCAACAACTGTAGGAGAAGAATATATGTATGCACGGAAATTTCCAGTATCTGTGCTCAGATCCAGTTGAGCAGTCCACTTAACTTGCTTTGTGTCAAGGTTGAAAACAACAATACCACCAGCAACATATTTTCCAATATCAATACCACCAAGTTCCTTCAAATGCTCTGGATTGTCATAATACCTGCCAAACTACAAATTGATCAGCTGAAATATCTGCAGGCAGTTTGCAGCTTGCAGTTCACTAGAAAGACAAACGCATAGCTACAGCAGCCAGAGTTTCTTCTTCCTAAATATCAACACGATGCCACAGCATACTTCAAATCTCATACCGTACATCAATACACATTTCACAAAAGCTGCGACTTTGAATATTTAGCATGATGTATTAACAGATGTGGAAAGAGGAGCAACAGTATTCGTGTTGAAACTTGTAATCCAGCATCTAATACTACATAATAGATGACCATGTATTAAAATACATGCTCTGGCTCGACAGCAAGTGAGCTAATAAGCTAACAGTACAGTGGTTCAAATGATATTTCTGCTGCTTAGACTGTTATCGGGATAAGCTATGAAGAGACCACAAATAAGTGAGATTATTTGCTAATAGGAATAAACTTACTCGCGGTCAAAGAAGTAAGAAACAGCAACAATCATCTCAGAGACACCATCATTATCTATGTCTGCTATGACCTGAAGACAATTAGAACCAGACTTGATTTCGCAGTTCAAAGTAACCAGAAGCCAATAAGAAAGCTTCATACATCACTATACTTACTGGAGTGCACAAGACATGTGCATCTATGTGAACATAATCTTCCAATTTCTCATGTTGTGCTTCAGTCCATTCCTCATCTCCCCACATGGTTTCATCAACATAATCATCATAATCATAGTTATACTCATCAGCCAGCTCATCACTATCCCTGAACAACTCAAATGATGAATCTGCATCTGCTTCCAGACCTCCATCATTTTCCACTGTTGCAGCATGAACATCCTCGTTGCCTTTTGAATCTTTATCTTCAAGAAGCCTTCTTCTTGCAGTTTTTCCACTTTCCCCATCGCTAACTTTCTCAGATCCAGAAGCAGAAGAAGTATCATTCTTGTTTAGTGGCATCTTGATGCCTGCATCTGGTAGACTATCATTCTTTTTTCCTTGGGTCTCCATCTGAGATGCATTCAGCTGATTGTGTTGAATATCAGCAGAAATTGTGCTTTTTGATGTGTCATGATGAACTTCTTCTGGAACAGAATTTGACAAGTCATGGTGACCTGCTGTGGAGTGTGTAGTATTTGCTGCAAATGTACTTCCATTGTGCTCTGAGAAATATTTCAAATTTGAGATACGTTTAGATTTAAAAATATACTCTCAACAAGTTAGCAGCATTCAAATAGATTGTTGAAGAATGGTCAATAGCAGCCTTATCCCTCCCAATGTGAACCACAGAATCATACAAAATTTCCAGCAGATCATACTAAATCATTGAATACTAACAAGGTACACAAAAGGAAAACTATTGTAACTGCTGCCTTATCAACCTAAGTGTTGCATGGTTAAGCTTGCAAGTCCAATCTCATACCAGTAATCTACCATCTAAACCTAGAGTTTTCCCTATTGATCAGCTCACACTTTCTGGACGTTGCTTTTTATGTTTTCATACAGTACCCCACCACAGAAACTCTATGCGACAGCAATAGTTGAAAGTAAGACCAAATTTCTAATAGCTGCAACTTTAGTAAGAGTGTGCAAATTGAAATACAGTTTTTTTAGAAGTCAATGTCAGATGAAAAAAGTGTCAGATGGCAGCACTTCTGTGTGTGTGTGTGTGAGAGAGAGAGAGAGAGAGAGAGAGAGAGAGACAGAGACAGAGACAGAGACAGAGACAGAGACAGAGAGAAATACAGAACTGACAACATGAAGAATGCAAAGCTAGAAAACAAATGGTCATTGGAGCAAATGGTTATGCCCATTAGATGCGAGGGACGCTACGGAGCAGTAAGAGAAGTCAGATTAGGTTTATTGAGGCAACCAGTCTCTTACAGAAAACCTCTAGTATTAACATATTTATATAGCCAAAAACTGTATGATGGAGCATTTTACGCAGTACACCAATGTCCATCACATCGAGAGAATGAAATTATTATCTCGAGCACCACAAAAGTAATTTTGAAATTTTGACACAACACCAGAAACATTCTGAAGAGCATCATGCGATATTTAAGTACAGAAGACATAATTTAGGTTCCACAAACTACTGGAATTTCAGAATACTTCCACAAAAAATTTCCTCACAACGCCCCCCCACCCCCCCCCCCCCAACAACAACCCAGAAAAAAAAAAAATGCAATTTCAGAATAATTTCACATCGAAGAAAAAATCTACTCACGCTTAATAGGCAAAAGAAAACAACGTACGAGTTAATGAGTCCGTAAGAGCCTCCTGAATCAGTTGGTCGTCATGAACATCTGGGTGGGAACGGTCAACAGGATCTGGATGCAAACCGACATGCCAATCCTTTTTAACTTTCAACCTTGGAATCTCCAGTTTATCTGACATCATATAGCCTGAAACCCTATTTTTCAGGAAAGATAATGAACTAAATCAGGATAATTATAATCCCATGGCACAAGAAGCATTTAGGATGAACAGTAGAGTGTTACCTGAAAAAGAGCACTTCACCATTGTAGGTGGCTAAAGCAATTTCTCTAACGCCATCCTTGTCAATATCATACAGAAGAGGACTAGAGTGAACAGTTGACTGATGAAAAGCTGGCCATCCTGATAAATTATACAATAACAGAACAAATCATGGTTCATCATGTCTGGATGATAGTGGCCAAGACAAATTCTGGTGTTTTCTTTTTTAGATTCTTTATCTATTCTGTCATTCCAGATATGAAGAGGATTAATTTAAGCAGAAATAAAACCTGTTCTCCATGCATAATAACACATATAGAACCCTTATCTCAAATATATTCAGCAAACTCTTAGTGGTACCTGGCAATTTATCTCCATCAGATCCTTCTAAAACTTCCAAGTAATGCACAAATGAAGGAACTACTACTTCAAGCTTTCCATCACTGAGGTATACAAAAGAATTTATATCAAGATTCCACGACCAATTCAAAGAAAACATAGGCAAAAATCCTAAATAACAAGAGAACTTGTAAAATAGTGAAGAGTGCCATTCTAATAGAATCTGGCCATCGCTCAATACAGAAAACAAATCTCCTGTTAAAAAGGTTATCTTTTTGTCCATCTAAAGTTAAACCAACCTAGGTTGATTTTACTTATCATTCAACATTTCATTTGCTTTCTTCATTAACCAATGTACTTCAGTAAAATAAATTGTGAACAAATATAAGAGAATTTTACATGAAATGCAACATGAATAAAGAAATTAGATATACAAGAAACTTCAAAGCAGACAGCTCTCTTTTGATCACCTGTTAATATCCGCAATCAAAGGCGATGCATATATGCTAGAACTCACTTCAGCCTGCCATCTCAGTTCCAAATGCCGAGGGCATTGTGTATTCAACAGCTCATCCTCATCGCTATTCGCATACAAAACCACAAAACCATCAATCATAATACATCACTTAACAATTAAAAAAGTTGCATATATATAATACATCACTTAACTCTCAAAAGAAATACATGAAGAATAGCAAGCACACGCATGAATTTACATCATAGAAACAATTACACATTTTACGGCACTGTTCCATTACCAACAACTGATTGATACTACCCATCAATAAACAAATTCCGGTTCTACCAATAACAACCCAATTAAGAAAAATCATGAAAAACTGAATACTTTATTCATCCAAATCAGCATTGGAAAGCAAGATGTTAATCTACGATAATAAAATTAGAAACTTACAAATTGGGGTAACCTAGGGCATCATCAGTGGCCTCACGTTCTCGAAATTTGTTCTTTTTCGCCTCCTCCGATTGAGAGACGCCATAATCGAAACTCAAACACGATAACGTGAAAACAAGAAAACTAAGAAACAAAAAACTCCTAGTTTTCATGAATTAGGCACAAGAATCCCAAGATTTCGCTTGACTAAAACTCAGAAATAAAAACTTAAGGAAAAAGAGCAAGAATTGTATCTAGTCAAAGCCCTAGTGAAGGGTTTTGGAGATCTGAGAGAAAGAAAACAGTTTGGAGCTGAAATGAAAGTTATAGTAGACTCATCAGTTTTTTTATTTTCTTCTTCTATTCTCTTTTTTCTTTTTCTTTAAACCAGTCAAAACTTCTAATTTAATTATCTGCCCTTCTATTTCGGCATATTTGCATTTCTTCGTTATGTGTGTTTGGTAGGATGGAAAAGTGGGTTTGAAAGAAAACGATTGTACTGATAAAATGGATAAAAAAATCGATCTCTAGTACAAGTAGAGAATGATGCTAAACAAGCTTCATAATTCATGGTTCGATTATGGATCATTATGCCTCAACCAAATTCGAGTTTGGTTTTCAATTTTGAAAGATTCATATCCAAATCAAATTCAATTAGATTATATAAAAATTCACTTTTATTGATACTGGATATATATTTATAAAAAAAATTCAAATCTAAAAATTGCTAATGTTTTAACTATTATATAATAATTTAAAAATTAGGATGGTTGAGAGTCTTTTTTTATATACCAAGTACGCATAACTTTAAGTTGAAGATGTTATCAATTCGAATTTTATAACAATTAAATTATATGATTAAGTCACACTTTATGTATTAAAGAGTTCTATAGGAAAAGGAAAAACTTAAGACCTTAGGAACGTATTTTACCAAAATCATGAAAGAAAGACAATGTGTGTTATCCCTTCCCCTTGCCCTTGACCAAATGATTGAATAACAATGTACTGCATAACTGTACAACAATGATGATAGAGCTAGCATTTTTGTTTATAATTCGGTATACGCATTAAGTAAATATCTTAGAACATCGTTTAAAGAAGCTACAACATTGTTTGGAGAAGCTTTTCATTTGATCTGAAGCAAAATTTACCAAAAATGCCACAGAGAAAAAAATTATACACATCACTTATACGTACATATACGCAAATGGGCACCAACACACATATACAGATACATGCGCAATCCATTTCATATTCCTCCTTTTTATATAAAAAATTGTGAGTTCTCAAAGTTGGATCCGGAGTGATTTCTCATCCCAAATAATCAAATTAATTCAGGACAAATGTGAACAAAAATCCAACACAATTTAAATACCTAATTAGAATCTCCTCAATAAGGCTTGCAATAGTCATATTACCTGTCTAAAAGAAGAAACATAAAGGTTAATGGCAAATCCGAACACAATTTTGCTCTATGTTTGATCATATATCTTAGTGAAAAAACACAAGATATTTTCTTTATTTCTTTTTATTTTTTGCACTAAAATTCGATTTCCAACACCAGTATACAACCAACTGCATCAAAATGAACCAAATAATAAATTATGTTCCATTTTGACTAAAATCATATTCAACAGGCTAATTTTTTTCTGTATATTTGTTTCTTGTTTCTGAAGTTAAGCTCAAAGCTAAAACATCAATTCGAGTAAAATTTACACTACAGATGTTATTGTATGGGGCTTCAAGTTTTTTACAAAGATATATGTACAGAATAGCAAATTCAAGTTCTTGAACTTGATGGAAAGCACCCGAAGTGATAAGCTAATACATATCACCATTGTTAACCTGTCAGGAAACGTCAACACACACAGTCTCCAAATAAAGCTCTATCACTCTCAGGCTGCAAAAAAGGGGAAGAGAATTGACTAGATTTAAACTATCATCGATGTTCAGAACAGAAGATTGCTATGAAACTAAATTACTAATCCTAAAAGCTACATTCTTACAAAATTACTGACAAATATTTAAGAGGAAAAAAGAACGAAAACAACAATATACAAGGTGATCCTATAGTTATTCCTATAATCTTGACGACTATGAGGAAGGATCCCATAAGTATGCCAATTGAATCTTTCAATGAAAGACTAAAGCTCGCATCATGAACCAGCAATTTGCAAATCTCCAGGTGATCTTGATGGTACTTCCATTTGTATGACCAACAATAGTCACTACCATCCAAAAAGATTGTTCAGGCTAGCTAGCGGCAAGGAGAACCAAGGAGTGAGCAACTAGCTTCTTGAAGAAACATTTAACACTTAATAATCAATTTGTCACATACGATGTAATGAGTTATAATGCTGGTGGGCTTTGCTCTCATTCTGTATTCCATCGGCATACATTGGTAGACGGATAATCTCATTCAACAAGATGTCCTCCGTTATATTGTCTCTTATACTTCTCATAACCTGTTTTCAGTTTTGGAACAACAGTTGACACTAACACTTCAATCAATGAGGATAAATACAGGTGAGATATAGATTTTACCTTCTAGTAGGTGCTAAATACGAACTGACATGGAGAAAAAGAAAAAAATGAAAATCAAGCACGGACAAAAAAGAATGAGTTATCAAAAGAAAACAGAGCAAAGAGTACAAAGAGACCTGTTTCAACATTTTTTTCCAGAGATGCTGAACTACTACATCCACCACACTCCCAACAAGAATTACTGTATGCAATATGTATCTCTCTGAATATGGCCAACTACAGTAGAAACCAATAGCACATCAGCCACCAGTAGATGCCCTGAATCCCAATGGAATCCATATTTTTGTTTTCCTTGTGTTATTTGAATGTTAACTGAAGACGGGTTTCCAACCAATTAATCCAACAAGGAAAGAAAAAGAAACAAGAGAAGAACATACCAAGTAGAAGCTAATTCCTTGCCTCAAGCAGGAAAATTATATAAATACTACACCATTTAGTCCGGAGATGCAAGGAATCCTGCTAAGTCCTTCTAAGCCCTCTTATTTCCAGTAAGAAACAATTCACATGAGAACTAATTTTCTGTCAAGTAAGAGTTGTTTATATGAAAAAAAATGGAGCTTATATCATCACCTAAGAACCACATTGTGACTAGCTTTCTTTTCTTCGAAAGGTGAATACCACTATAGGTTACTGCCGGATTTATAAATTATTTACATTCAAATGAGGAGCATAGAGAAAATTTCTGTTGATGTACAATACATAATTTGCACAAATAGAAGAAAAAGAGACCTGACAGACTCTCAACCACCATTAATAATGGAGACCAATGTACAAAAAAGTCCAGTCAATTAATATCACTGCGGAAGTTGGTATACTAATAAAGGGCAGTCTTTCCACAAGTACAGATTTGCATTTAAGTGGTATTCCCAGAGAAATTAGACTCCACCTTGCTCTATTAAAGGCAACAATAATGGAGACCAATGTACAAATTAAATTTACTCCACCTTGCTCTATCAAAGGCCATATCTAAGTAATTTATATTAAGTCATATACATCATTCTGGATATAAGCATATTCCATAAAATAATTTCTTATGTTATTAGAGACGAACATTTGCATTTGAACCCCAATGCAATAACTAGTTGTACCTAAATTCAGTACAACATTGGTCAAGGACACGAAATTAAATAAAGCAACCAAGGATTGAAAACTTTGTTCAGAAACTAAATAGGATCCGAAACAAAGGCTCTGAAAACATGGACCAATTTTAAAGTTTCATGCCTTAACCATAAAGATCAATTTATCATAATCTCGAAGTTTGCAATAGCAATATTAAATGATTAATTTTAACTGTGAGATAATCTTATTTCTGACTTGCCAGTTGCCATAGTGCAAATTCAACATTTTCGCATATCGTAAAATGCGTATGCTATTCATGTAAAAGGACCACTTTCCAATCCCTAATAAGCAATGCAACCATAAGAGCATCTGGAAAGAAAAAAATCAATGAACTACTAACCAGGGAAAACAACCCTATTCCCTTCCATCAATTTCTTCTTCCCTTGCTCATATAGATAAAATGATTGGCGATTGTCAGCCATCTGTTAGGATAGAGCAACCGAAGCTACATATCAAATATCACTGACAATGAGCAAAATAAATATGATATACAAGCATAAACACATATAGCCAAATAATTTTGCACAAGAAGGAAGAAGAAGAAGAAGAATCCTAATATTGGCAACAACCTCAAAGAGAAAATCTACTGAGTTCATTTCTGGTATTTCCACTTCAAGAGACCCTCATGAGTTCGAGGAACATAAGGATCATCCAAGCCCTGGCATAGAAAGACCACAGGCAATTATCCATTACAGAAGTTGATGAATAATCTGAACTCTACACTTCTGAAAGCATTTGAACTATATATATCGCAGTTGAGCAATTGTGTCTCAACTCTACATAAACCAAAAGGATCAAGTAATTCTGAAAGGATCCGGAACCCAGCAATCTCAACCAAGAAACACTTCTATACACCAACCTAAATTCCGCATCAAACTATATAACCCCAATGACTACCTAGACCAATCTAAAATACAGATCAACATTTATAGACCATGTTTGCCATCACAGAGAACAACCATCTACTCCATGGACTAACACAAATGTCACTTCTATAATGATGGTTCAGAAGAACCTCTAATAGTTTCTTTAGCATTGAAATGGAAACTAAGCCATAACACGATTATATAAAGAAATTTGCCGTTAAAGATATAAATACCTCATAAACAAACTTATTCACAGCCTCGTCAGCTGGCACTGAATCGCGCCCCTTGCAAGCAATCTAAATTAGAAGGCAAATGATCAGGAGATGAAGATTCAGAAGAAGTTGAAAAAATAGAAATTTTAATTCATCATTCAAGCAGGCAGAGAGTATTAATCACCTACCTTGACATATTTAATACCTTCATTCTTCCAAGTAGTCCAATCCTAGTATTTATCAGAATTTGTAAGATCAACCACCAAACCAAGCTGAAAATTCAAATCATGAAATAGGCACTAGTAAACTGTTGTACAACTGTAAAACAAAGGAATTAGAAATTGACCAGATAGAATTAAAGTTTCTATGTAAGAGCATAAAACAGATTATGATGGTGGAATTCTACATCATGTATTATTGAAGAGACCTTATGAGGTAATAATTTTTATTCCCACTACTCTCTCTCTCTCTCTCTCTCCACAATTCCTCTCTTATGAGGTAATAATTTTTATTCCCACTACTCTCTCTCTCTCTCTCTCTCTCCACAATTCCTCTCTTTTTATCAATACTATTTTCTCATCTAACTTCCTAATATTATAAACTTTTAACTTATCATGAATTCAGATAAACATATAAAAGAAAATTAACTGAAAATTATTAAATTTACAAATATATATTTTTTTTCAAATCCATATTTTAAACTATGAAGAGCACAAATGGAATTTTGCGGAAATCGGTAGTAGAAATTTTGAAGTTAACAAATCTAATTTTAATCCTTAACATTCAACAAAAGTTCCCCTCAGTTACTTGTTTCCTGAAAATGACAAACACAAGTTCAGTTGCCAGATTAACTTCCGAGTGTCACCAATACAATGAATTCACATGTTATCCCAAGAGACAAAGCAGTATCCTCCATGAATGAAAGCTTCAACCTGCATAGATTTTCAATTAATGCAAATATTGATGTGGCATTATCTAGTGGTTCAGGATTGATCCAGAATTAAAAACAATTCAAGGACAATTCCAAGCCACCTCTTTCATCTATGTGCATAGTTAAGCTACACGATGTTCATGAAGATGGTGGAATGGCTTTTGAACTCAAAATCATTCCCAAACCCACTTCTGATCAACCTAAAATTTACAGTTCTCTGGTCTTGCAGTGGCATTAGCAAGCATCACACCTCAGATCATAACCAACCGCATGATATCATATAATATTTTCAACAGTTTAACGAACATCAAACTATTCGAGTACAAACTTGATCCTTAATGCCACCCCCCACCCCCCAAACAAAATAAAGCTACCAACCCTATTCCAAAAGAACAATAAGATAAAAATATTAAGAAGTAGTAATATATCTACTTACCTTTCTTCCTAAAACTCTCTGTTGATGGATGACCTGCCTAAATGAGTATCTTTTACCAAGAAGAATAAAACCACTCAATGATTCACCTAAAGGAACTTTTGAAGGGATCAAACAGCCTATTTCCTGTCCAATGCAGGGCAGTCCAACCAACCTGCCATGTAAAAAACAAAAGAATTGCATAATAAAGACAACAATAAGGCAAGAGAACTGATGATAGTAACACCTGTTGAAGTGTGCCGTTTCCAATCAAACAGAAAAATATTTAGAGAACTAATATTAAGAATATCAAACCTCACAAAAAGGATCATCGATACCCACAATCCCATGTGACGAGGTGGAAGAACAAATCTCTAAACAATTCATCGAAAAGACTCAAAAGAAAGGTACTATGTTACCACATTCAAAAAAAAAAATTATTGCACCTTTTAATATACCTCAAATTAACTTAACCAACTATAACTATGCTCAATGCATTAACTATTCGTACTAGCACCATTCACCCATCCCCCATAAGTGAATGTGTTCATATCAGAAAGAAACCCAATGAAACAAACCCAAACCTAAAATTCGGTATATACCGAAACCAAACTGAAAATTTTGGGGTATTCAGTTTGCATTCTTACAAAGTTCAATATTCATTTCAGTTTCAGTTTACCAACCTGTACCAAATACCATATTAAAATATTTGTTTTAACTTTATACTATATTTTATTTTAAGCTACCAAAATTAAAAAAATTACATTTAAGATGCAAGTGTGGCACTATTCTTTAATTATTATACTTTTACTTTTTTTATTTCAAAAAAAATTCGGTAAAGTGAAAAACCAAACAAAAAACCGAAAATAAATTTTGATTAATAACATAACTGAACCAACTAATTTGGTACAGCATTTTGGCAAAACGAAATTTCAGTTTGGTTTTACCAAATGAACACCCCTAGATGCCATCAAAAGATGAAATGATCCATGCTACCTAATTGGCCATCAAGTTACCTGCAGGTAGTTTGCTATTAGGTCTCTGTCTTTTCACTTGATACCCACCATCATGCTGAGGTGGCCGATATCCATAGGATGGCCTGTCATCAGAACATTGTCTTTTTATTTGTTGAATCCTTTCCTCAAGTTCCTGATGCAAAAGAACACATTAACAAGCTCCTAGTAAGTCAGCAGATATGGTTTAAGATTTTAATTTTAAACGAAATAAAAACTACATCCATTAAAATAACATGCCAAACACATCATTCGGAAGTTTAATTTTTAAGAATTGTCCACATTGATTTTCCTAAATTTATTAGCTCTTTCACATTTTTTGGCCAAGGGGAAGGAGGTCAATTGAATAAGGTGGGGTTTAACTATGTTTTGCCAGCTAACTGTTTTAACAACTAAAACTTAGCAGAAGAAATTAAGGTAAACAAAATAAAATACACCACTCAGGGAGCTAAGATTTTGAGGGAGACCTACTGGACTGAAAAGGAAAATAAAAGAAGAGAGACAAGCAGCTAAAGCTCAGTGTATTTATTACTAAGTGGCATAATACTCGCCAGGGTGGATAGTAGTGTAATCAATTTAACAGCTCTCAAGCAAGTGAAAATGGGGGATTATATATAATAGGTACTCCAAGGACCAAGCAAAGTGAGTGACAGGCTTGTAAATGCAATCCACCACATTAGGTAAGCGCTAAAGAGTTGTGATAATATACTTGTTTTGACATACTGCACACATGTTCATATCAGTGTCTTAGCATAAAGTTTAGGAGTTTAGGAGCCAGACCACTTTAAGACTTCTGCTACACTTATTAACTACTGTAACTAAGCACAAAAATTTAATAAGCAGTAGAACTCACTCCTAACCACAAAGTCAAATGAAATTGCACCTTGTTGGGCACAGCGGAAGCAATTGAGAATCTAAGATTTCGACAAATTCGCCTACATCCACGAGAGTTCATATTCTTCCAATAGAGAATTTACTGGTACAGAAAAAATACACCTAGAGTTTTATGCCTAAACTCAAGAAAAAAGAAAACCTTTGTATAACCACTCCAATAGTTACCAAATAACACTCTCCCAATTCTCTTTGTATTGCCCCAAAAGAAAAACTCAAGTGTTTTCCATACTAATCACAATTTGACTTTCACAAATTACTTTCCCTAAATGCTTACACACTATTTTTCTCTTGGCCTTGATTGGACGTCAAACTCTCTCTCTCTTCTGCTTGGTGTATTTTTCTTTCTACTTGGCACATCTTTCTTCAACTCTCACCAAGCCATTTTATAAGCAGATCAAGGGGAGACAAAATCTGCTCGCCCAAGCCATTCCCATGTGCCCTTTTCTTTTTCTTTTTGACCACAATTGAGCTACCAATATAGTCAAAGGAAGTTGGTAAAACTTCGTTTTCCCATTCCATTTATAGTCTAAAAGGGCTACCAACTTTTTTGACTTTTGTCCTGATTTGTCCACAAAATTGTTTCTAAAGCGGCAATTTTATAGGCTAAAGATACAAGAGGGTGAGAATCTTATGAATCACATGAACTAATTTAACGAACTGGTGGATCAACTGCGGAAAATTGAAGAAGATAAAGCCCTTTTACTTCTTACCTCACTTCCGGATTCATATGATAGTCTAGCGACGACGTTGCTATACGGGAAAGATACATTGGAGCTGGAGTACATAAAAGCATCATTGTTGTCTCCTAAAAAACAAAAAAAGGCAAACTAAAAAATGGGACAAGAATTTATTTTGGTTGCTCCAAGCATGAATCAGAAAGGGAGAAAATCTTATGGTGGATCTGTGAACAGCAGGTCGGGTCCAAAGGTTAGGACAAGGATAAGGTCTGCTTCAATTGTCAAGAAGAAGGCCACTTAAGGAGAAATTGTCCTTACAGAAAGAAGGACAGAGATGGTGAAGGTGGCAACAGTAATGTGGCAATAATAGAGGCATACAATGGAAACATTCTAGCAGTCTCCACATGTATAGATACTTCTTCTCAAGATAGATGAATTTTAAATTCGGGATGCGTAATGCATTTGTGCTCCAAAAAGGATTATTTTGATTCATTTCAATTGAACAAGACAGGTACTTTGTCCTTAGATGCAGGTCCTATTTCTAAAATCATGGAATTTGGAGTAGTGAAAATCAAAATGGTTGATGAAGTGAATTATCCTTTGAGTGTATGGCCTATGTCCCAAAGATGTGAAGGAATCTAATTTCCTTGAGCTAGTGAGTATTCAGTTAAGCAAGAGGATGGATCGAGGTCATCCCTCTCGGCATTCAACTAGCGATGTCGACTGGGTTACACGTGTACATTGGCCGACTTGAATCAAATGGAATTATAACCTTACTGATTCTACAAATGCAGTGGATTGTTTGAAGACCAATGGTGTGTTTGTGGATGAAGGTGTTTTATGTTGAAGGTTGAGATTTGTTAGAAAATTTCAACACAAATCAGAACAAAAGTCAAAAAGATTGGTAACCTTTTTTAACTATAATTGGAATGAGAAAAGAAAGTTTTACCAGCTTCATTTTACTATATTGGCAGCTCACTTGTGGTCAAAAAGAAAAAGGAAAGGCCACATAGGAGTGGCTTGGGTGGGCAGATTTTGTCTCCCCTTGATCTGCCTATAAAATTGTTTGAGAAGAGTTGAAGAAAGATACACCAAGTAGAAGAGTGAGAGCTTGGCGTCCAACCAAGGCCAAGAGACAAATAGAAAAATAAAGTGTAGGCACCTAGAAAGAGCAATTTGTGAGAGTCAAACTGTGACAGGTGTAAGAGTCCTGAAAGTCACACATGGCGGAAGGGTCTTCATTCAGAGAAGTATGAAAATTTGTATTGTCTAATGACCTCAAAGGATGACTCCTTAAAGGATGATTGGATATGGAACATGCCAGAAGGCTTCCAGGGAAATATGGGTGTGAGGGAAACCCTACTGGGTGAGAGGATGGATCAAGGTCATCCCTCTCGGCAGTCAACTAGCAGTATTGACTGGGTTGTACATGTGCATTGGCCGACTTGAATCAGGTGGAGTTAGAACTTTACTAATTGATTCGACATGTGCAATGGGTATTAAAAGCCAATGATGTTTGGTATCTTGATTTGCAGACAAGAGTGAATGTGTTGTGTGGTGGAAATGGAGATTGTTAGGAAATACCCCATCAAAACATAAACGGTCAAAGTGGTGAGATATACCACAAAGAAAAAGAAAGAGAGGAATGCTCCTCTAGTGGTCAAAAAAGGGGCTGCCCCTTGTGGTAAAAAAGGGAGGCTGCAATCCCCATTCCAATATTATAGGCGCCTTTTGATGCCAAAAGTCATGAGGCACCAGAAAGACACATGGTCTTCTGCTGTTTTCCTCATCATTCACCTCTATAAATAGAAAGTGGAGGAGTGGAGGAAAAGCGCACCAAGTAGAGAGAGTTTAGCGTCCAACTTAAGACAAAGAGAAAAATAGAGAGCAAGTGTGGGCACCTAAAGAGAGCAATTTGTGAAAGTCAAATTGTGATAGGTGTGGAAAAGTATTTGGGGTTTTTTCTCTAGGGGCAATATGAAATGAGTTAGGAGAATGTTATTTGGTAATTATTAGAGTGGTTGTATAAGAGTTTTTTTTTCTTGAGTTTGGGCATAAAATTCAAGGTGTATTTTTCTTGCACTGATAAATTCTCTATTAGTGAAAAAAGGAGAACTCTCGTAGGCGAATTTGCCAAACCATATAAAAATTCTGTGCAATTTCATATTCTGTAGGTATCATTTTGTTATGCCACTATCTTGTTAGTGTGATTTGCCGAATATTCTTAATAAATTAAATCTCAAATTCTCAATTGCTTCCGTTGTGCCCAATACACCACAATATCATTATACAGACTTGAAGATGCATAATCATGACTAAGGTCAAGATCAACAACCACGAAACTAGAATTTACTAGCTAAAGTGATAAGTCAAATCAATAACTTAAAATTGAATGTTATCCAAAAAGTACTAGTAACAACTATCCTAATCCCAGATCAGGAGTTTGTGAGTTCACTAAATCTGCAGCAATGAAATATACTAATTCTGAAAAAAAAAAAACATATAAATGAATCAGAAACTATACATCTTCGTTAAATATTTGAAGAGCACAAAATAAGACAGATTGATACACGATCTGAAATCTGAACAGCAGTCTCCCCATGTTCCATGTGTTCACTGTATTCCAACTGTTCTGGCACAATATTTTCTTCCAACTGCAGTTCAGGAAACACTTCATCTTCTTCTCGTTCAGGGGAGGGTCCATGCCGGCAATCATTCAAGTCCAATTAGAAGCATTTGTCAAAGCACCACTGGAGGCTATGTTGCGGCTTTACTGTCAAAGAAAATGTAATGGATTATATTGCTAGACCAAAACAAAATGAAGATAAGGAGCGCCAAATAGGGAGCTTCCAACAGCAGATGATCATAACTAGGCAGAAATCATGGATCAAGTCCCTTCCCGTAGCCCGTCGGTCACCCCTACCCGTCTCTCACATGAAATCATTCAGAAATCAGAACACCACCAAAACATCTTTCCTGATTTCTATACAAAAGACACTAACCTTTTACACCAAAATTTGTCAGACTTGGACAAGAAGGAAAAACAAACATATCTCCTAGTCACAGTCCAACAGACATTCCCTCCAACTTTTTCCTATCATAACTCCCTCCCCCTCTTTCGGCTACTTTTTTTATAGAGGACGGTGCAGCATGGAAAGGCTTCCTAAAATCTCGTTGCAGCAATTACAGTGCTCTACTGATTCAACTAACAATAGCAAACTACATTCACTAATCAAGAAAGAGAGAACACACAAATTCCATATTCTAACATAAAACTCAAGCAAGTGATAAGTCAAAGTGGCCATAAAAGAAGTCAGCATAGCGTCAATGAAAATGAAATATTTTTATCAAGATCACAACAATAAGAAATTCTGCATGAACAAATCTAAGCAGCTACAGAACGATAGATATCAAAATCTCTCCTGTATCATTAAGAGCAAAACGTTAGTTTAAAATAGCAGGAATTAGCAAAAGGATGTATGGTATATCAGTTCTAAAAAGAGCTCTAAACCTACAGTTTCTGAGAGTATGGAAACCGCATTTTAAGCAGAACAGTCTAGCCATGCATTAAGAAAAATAGTCCATCCATGCAAAGAGACAGCTATAGAGAACATAAACTAATTGCATGCATGAGCCGTCAAATAACTTTTCTCCAAATTCTAAAGTACTTAAAATCCGAAAGCTACAAGTGTTCTCTTTTCAAAATGATGTTGCCAGAACCCTTTAGGAATCTGAACAAGATTGAAGTCAACAAAAAATATCATGATGCTCAAACAGTAAATGCCCCGAAACCAAAGCAGGAACAACTCGCGAATCCGACAGCTCATTTCTGTGGCTCAAATCCTTTCTAACAAATTAAACAGATAACAAACACCAAACTCACTAAATAACAAGAATGACCCTTCCACTTAATTTGATACTTCATCTGTTATCGCATGCAAGCCTCAATATGTAAACAATTAAAACTTTCTAGTTTCCTGTTTTCTCTGTAAGTGCTAAACGGGCAAAGTAAACTATTATTAAAAATCAATTTGATCCAAATTTCAATTTTTTATTCCACAGAAACGTGAATTGTAAAATAAACAAATAAATAAACCCTTGGAACACAAATGCTTTTCGCAATAGCAACAACTTTAATGTGAAGTTCCAAAGTAACAAAAACGAGTTCCAACTTCCAACATGAAGCATAAGAGAGCCAAAACAAGCGTGCAGTAAAATCTCACTGAAAGCCTCGAACCGCCGCTTTGCTCGATAAAACCCTTGGCGAAAGAAAATAAATTAAAAAACCCTCCCTTCAATTTTCCGGACGACTGCGCAAATCACATCGCATTTAACTTCACAAAACCCTAGAGAGAGAAATGAGCGACCGTCGCTGTAGAGAGAGAAAGATCGCCGAGACACGTAATTCAATCCATGGGGGAAAAAGATGAGACAAGTTAAGAAAGAGGGACTTGCGAAATATGAGAATATATAGAGAGACTTGTTATATGCATATATATTGTTTGTATGTGGAGGTGTGTGATATGTATGTCATCAATGGAAAATGTCGAAAAGGAAAGATTTGCGGGTGAGTGACCCGTTATGGAGGAAGAAAGTGGCAATGCAGTAATTAATTTTGTTCATCTATACTTACTTGTTTTGTTCAAGATGATGTTTCAACATTTAATTTTGATACTTGGCATGTTGGGGAGCATTTACTATTTATAAAATAAATTTTTAAAAAAAATATTCATAGGTATTGCTAAATATTTGATAAAAGTATACATTAACCTCCATTCAATAAAAATATAAAAAAAAAATTCAAAAATTATAAATAATTTTTTTAAAAAATAATTTATTTAAAAATAATTATCAAATATATAATTTTTTTATAAATAAATTTTTATATTAAAAATTCATTTAAAATGAATTTTCAAACTCCATCTCAATAATAATGTATATTTTATTATAAAATAATTTGATATTATTATCGGTCTCTCATATTCTTATTCTTTCATCTCAACCAACATCAACCCCAATTAAAAATTAGTGTCATCTCAAAAAATACAATAAAAGCCTTTATAATTTGAAAGACTACACAAACCATAATTCCAAATAATTTTTTTGGATCCCAAACGGGCCCAGGGGGGCGGCGACAAAAAACCCGACAAATTACTATTCAATAAATTCCAACAAAATCACTAACTACCTAATTAGCTACTCAGCTGGAACCCCTCAAGCATCAGAAGTGAAAACCAAAAAGTCCACCCACACAATGTTCTCCGATGAAGGCTTGTTCCACTACAGCCTCCTCTCCCTCTTCTTGATCACACCCCCTACAATCCTATCCCTCCTCTTCCTCAGCGCCCCTTACGGCAAGCACCACCGCCCCGGGTGGGGACCCACCATCCCGCCACCACTCGCCTGGTGTCTCATGGAGAGCCCTACGATATGGCTCACTCTCCTCCTCTTCCCCCACGGCAAAAACAACCGCAACCCACGTGCACTCGTCCTTATCTCCCCTTTTCTCCTCCACTACCTCCACCGTACAATCATCTACCCCCTCAGACTCTTCCTCAAAACCCCAATCAAGAAGATCAAGAAATCTGGTTTTCCGTTGAGTGTGGCAATGATGGCTTTCGGATTTAATTTGTTGAATGCTTACTTGCAAGCGAGATGGGTGTCTGAATATGCTGATCTTAAAAGTGATGGGTGGTTTTGGTGGCGGTTGGCCGCCGGCGCGGTGGTTTTCGTCGGCGGTGCAGTTGTGAATATCTGGTCGGACAATTTGTTGATGGGCTTGAAAGAGGGTGATGGTGGGTATAAGATACCGAGGGGTGGGCTGTTTGAGTGGATTAGCTGTCCAAATTATTTGGGTGAGATTTTGGAGTGGTTGGGCTGGGCTTTGATGACTTGGTCTTGGGCTGGGTTTGGGTTCTTTGCGTATACTTGTGCCAATTTGGTACCTAGGGCTGGGGCAAATCATAAGTGGTATTTGGAGAAGTTTGGAGAGGATTATCCTAAGAATAGGAAAGCTGTTGTTCCATTTCTATATTGAGATTGTGTACTTTATTGATTGTTGTGCTAAATTGTGTGTGAAATGCTAAAGTTTGAATTGAATTCAGCAATGCTATGTTTTTTTGCATGCTAGTTATGGTTGTATGGATCAATTGGAAGTATGAATGTATAGCACTGTCAGGCCTTGAATAATCAGCTGTGAGATGGGCTTGTTTTTCTTGCACATGATAATGGCATGTTACATGAATTCACACCACATCCAGTCGCATAAACATTAAAAGAACTGCAACAAGCTGTGGATGGAATTTCTATACGTTTAACAAGTTTGATCAGATCCAAGTTATACATAAGTTGAATGATTCGCGCTCCAATATGGCTGAATAATCGTTAGTTTTAGCAAATCAAGTTTTATAAGATCGTCACGGTGTTGATTCCCATTCATGTTATGCAACGGATTTACAGAAACCAACCCAGTGGCCAAGGTGATATGTTTTATGAGCAACTAAAACTTCTATTGTTAGGGGGTTTGGTCATCTCAATGGATTTTCCTACGAGTTCTTGTTAACTGCTGCTTTTTGCATTCTATGTTGGTGCTTGGGATATAGGAGGGCCATAGTCCTTCAACTATTCCCCTGTTTAATCGTTAATATTTGTCACAAAAGAACTGGCCAAGGGTCCTGAACTTGCTGCCAATCCTGGCAGATGCTTACCAGTTACCATTTATCAATTTTACCTTTGTCAGCGATCTCAGAAATGATTGCAAAGTGAAGTAGCTAGGTGTTGGCAAATGCAAATAACCGTGCTAGCCAGATCTGGTCTCAACAGTAGATAGAGTTTAATATGAGTTGCACTCATCAATACAATACAAATTATTTATCGAGATACACCGTAAATATCCTTTCCGCTAATTTTATGGAAATATGATCCATTTTAAATATTCCTGAACTCGCAAAATATGCTCAGTTTTTCCTGGAACTGAAGTCATTTATACAATTTTCTATGTCCATCTGCTGGAAAAACAACCAATCAACTGAATAAAAAGTAACATAATTTAGAAAGAAACATGAAATCCATATAAATTAGCAAGGCTTAGCCGAAAAATGGAAATCGGCTGAATAAGCAAATTCTCCATACCACTTCATGTTTTTGTAAATTCAAAATCCCAGGGTCCCCAGGAAAAGCCAGTAATGAATACTAGTAGATTAATGGCAGGTTGAAGAAGTTCTCCACAGCATCTTGATATAGCTTCAACAGATTATCCGCAGCCGGCCCCAACATTTTCACCTGTGTATAGGCTTCGTCCAAAATCATTAAAAAGGATGAAAATTAGCATTGACAAATAACAAGAATGAAATGTGCACTCACACTAGACAAAGTTGTGGTTAGCTTCCAGATTGACATTTACTTGAGACTCACTGAGCTTAGACTGGTCATATCTGGTACTTTCTACTGAAGATTTGGCAGCTTCTAATATCTCAGCCGCCAGATTCTCATTCTTTCCTTTTAATTCTGGGGAACTTATAGCCTCCGTGATGGCTTGCTTGATTTCTGCCACCAAAGCCTGAATCTTACTTCTTGAATCTTCGTCTGGTGAATTTCCAGCTTTTGCCACCTCTGCCTTCAGCAGCTCGATCTTGTCTTTCAAATCTGAAGAATTGACAACATCATCTATACTCATATTAACTTCTTCATGAAAAGCATCTATTTTTGCCTTGACTGCTGGGTCTGAAGGGACCACTTGCAAACCCACGGATTTAAGAACAGCCTTAAATTCTGAATCTAACTCTCTATTCAACTGCAAAATTTTTTCCTTTAGCTCTGAGTTTGAACCAATATCTGACTCCCCTGAGTTTGCTATTTCAGCCTGCAGTGTCTCAATCTTTTGTTTTACATCAGGCCGATCCACAAGTTCATTGAATCTTTTGTTGATTTCAATTTTCAATTCATCTTTGTTGGTGCTCTGCTTCGAGAGACTCGATGTTTTGGATAATTCTTTCAGCATATCAAGCTTATATTTCAGGCTGGAGTAATTAGGAGCTGTAGGAAGGTTTTTCTGAAATTCATCCATAAGCTGTTCAATCTTTTCCTTTAAAGCAGGATGTGCGAGCTGGTCATTTACATTCCTTGCTTTTGCAATTTCTTCACGCACCATCAAAATTTTTTCCTCCATACCTAGAGCTTTTGCTGCCTCATCATATTCATAGTCGAGCTCTATTTTTAGTTTCTCAATCATCTCCTTTAATCCCGTCTCGGGGGACCCTGCAGACGATTTACTGGCTTCTAAAATCTGCTGTTTCAGTTTATCAACCTCATCCCTCAACTCCACCTCTGAAGTCTTACTGATCGGAACTATGGGTTCTTCTTTCTTTTTCATATTGACCTTCCTTTTGGGGTCAATTGGAACTCCCTCCTGGAATCCACCAAGTTTCCGGAACTTTTGAGCCCTGTGTTTTAATAGTGTCTCAGTGTCCATCTTTACAAGTTCCTGCAGATCCCATATATGTTTTTAAGTTTCTTAGGTTTATAATGAAGGCGTGCAGTCATACATTCGCAATAATGGAAAATGAAGAATGTGCCACTCACATCCATTGATTCAACAATTGCAATTTTTATCTGTTGAGAGGTCCAATAGGGATCTGCATGTGCACCACCAAGAGGTTCCTGCAAGAAGCCACAGTTTATAACAATGCAAATTAAAGATGTATAGAGTATGAAATCATATGAATATCAATTTGTTAAACCTGAAGAAATGCATTAAGATAGATGATGCCAATAATGATCTCAGATCAAATTATTTATGGTCTACATTCCCAATAAGGTTACATACATGGGGTATTCACATCGATTGTCTCCAAAAAATTAAGCTTTAAAGAAGAATTACATGCTCAAAGAACAATTTACCATTATCTTGTTTTACAAGAAACTATGATGTTGCAATTACAAGGACAACCTAACCACAAGACAGAGAATGGAAGGTGAACGAAGAAAATGTGTGCACATAAAGAATGCAAAAGGTGAATGAATATTACAGGGATGACACCATCAGCAATTTGTAGCTTGGTCAGCTCTTTAGCTGTTATCTTTAGCTTCTCAGCAGCCTGGAAAGAAAAAGTAGATTAAGACACAACTATAACATCTGTTCTTGACATGCATACCAGATTTGACATCCTTAAACCACCTTTGGAGAAGCTTTTGCGCTCTTCCACAAGATTGCAGCACATGCTTCAGGACTGTCACATGGAATGGAAAGGACCAAGTCAAAATAACATATAGATTTGACATGAAGAAAGTTGGCAAAGATTTGTTTTTTAGAAGGAAACAGAACTCCAGGAGGAGACCCATCTTGTAACAGACCACATGCCAACTTTAAAACAATATTTCAGCTATTTAAAAGATGTTAATTGCCACAAAAAACGTTTGCTGATCCACCATTCAGTTATTTCTTAGTTTTCAGTATGTGACACATGATAACAAATTTTCCACTGTACAAACAACTTTTCATACTATGAATATCCATTCCACGAAGTGTCAAGTTCTCCGAATTGAACATCATTTGTTCATGTCGAAATTTCCGAGGAGAACAAGATAATTTAGGAACCTATTATGTATCAAAAATGTTGCTTAATGCTTATCTCTGTCTTCCCCAAAAATGCACAAAATAATTGCTATTATGGAATAGGATTTTAGACTCATCTGTCAAGAGGATCGTAAAGGGAGACCACAACCAACGCCTATGGTTAATGATGGTAGAGTAACAGGTTAGAGGTGATAAAATTTGCCCAGGAAGCAATAGACTTACAATGCATGAGCATTTTTAGGATGATACGGATAAGGCTCTCATGGAGGTAGTTAAAGGAATTTTTCACCATCTAAAGATGGTAGTACGAATGCAATTGAGATTAGAAAAATTCATTGCAATCCTGTGTTAGGTATATAGACCATGAACACATGAAACAAGCATCTTAACGTACACAGTAGTAGCATAAAAATGTCGATGAAAAGCACCTGGCAACATAGAAGACTGCGTTTTCAAGCATTAACAGCTTGTTAGCACAACCAATAGCCAGAGCTCCACCAGAGCCACCTTCGCCCATAACAATTGAAACAATTGGTACTTTCAGACCAAACATAGTCCTCAAATTCTGTGCTATTGCTTCCCCCTACATATAAAAGAACAAACAATTAGCTTGCACACATCAGTCATTAACAAGGCCTTTGCATTAGAGAATCACTATACAGTACTTGGCCCAGTTCCTCGGACTTAAGGTCAGCATACGCCCCTGGAGTGTCAATGAAGGTGACAATTGGAAAGCCATGGTGATCAGCATAGTGCATCATGCGTAGTGCCTTCCTGTAACTGTTGAGACCAGTATGTTACTGTTAGCACCAGATACAAAAGGAATTTCCTCATTTTTCTAAACACATTGTTGAAAAATGGAATTTTCAAAACATAATTAGCGTGGCAGTTTTCACATGGTTATTACTAAGCAACTAGGACATGTGGGATTGCTCTTTTTCATATTGCATAAGTTCATGCAAAAGTGTTAAATGTAAGATGTATGTTCTACATGCATACCCATGAGGAGTAGGCATCCCAAAGTTGCGCTGAATATTTTCTTTCGTATTCCTTCCCTTCTGATGGCCCATGAACATGTAGCTTCTGCCATTTATTGTACCAAGTCCAGTGACTACAGCAGGATCATCATATCCAGCTCGATCACCATGGAGCTCTACAAACTGAACATATTTAAATGAAAAGATTAATTCTAGTGTTCCTCTTTTACTGATTCCTTATACCTAGTTGTATCACTTCTGTAGCATTTATGTCCAGTAAAATGCATTTTTCTTTAAAAAAAATAAAAAAAAATATGCAAATAAAAAATTGAAGCAAAAAAACTGTCAGACCTTCTCAGTAATATTGAAGATATGATCGAGAAATGTTGGCCTGTTGGGATGCCGTGCAATGTTCACGCGTTGTATAGGAATCAGATGCGTGTACAGGTCTTTCAGAGCCTGCAATCAACATGGTAAGAAATGAATAAAATTAGCAGCAAACATAGTTACAAGTTGGTATTACAAATTTTTCTTCTTAACATCATGATAAAATTGTAGACGCAGCAAATATTGTGTTCGTGACGGAATAATAAGTGGAAATCAGAGCAAAAAGCACATATTACTGACTAAACCTGTTGATATTTATTCTCTAGTGAAATAATTTGATCACTGAAATCCAGACCAGTTTCATTTGCCATCTTTTGCACCTGTATCAACAAGGAAGAATGGACTGAACCAAGTGATCACATTTCTTACGAGAGGAGTTTGTGTTGATAAATACATCAGAGAAGTTTAAATTAGTCATACATCAACTATTTTTTTCTGCAGATCCATTAGAGGTTTCTCAAAATCCAATGTAACTGGCTTTGGCTTCTCTTTCAAAGGCTTGAAAGGTGAAAGGTGGCTAAGGACTCCACCCTTCACATTCAGGTCCGGATCTTCTGGCCATGGATATTCGTGCCTTTTCACTTTCCTAACCTTTGCAGATATAGTGAAGTCTCTCCTTTTAGCTCCTAGCTGGGACTTTCCAAGGGCTCTTAGTGGCACACCACAAGCACCATTACTTGAGCTCCTAAGAAGATCTGAAGCAGTAGGTTTGGAAGCCAAGTTCCCAGTGAATGACACTGGAGACTGTGTCATGGAAGCCATTTTTCCACCTGTGCAACCAGAATAATCTGGATCATGAATCGTTTTGAGAGAGAGAGAAAAGATAGGAGCATATCAGAAAATAACCAAAATAGTGAAACCGAGAGAAACAAATGGTGGAACCATTTGAGAAAATTGACGATCGAAGTTCAGAAAACGTTTTATTCTTGGGCATATTTCAACCATGTGACTTTTATGCATGAAATAGAATCCTTAGGCAAGAAAATTTGCTGAGGCAATGCATTAAAATGTTGGAGACGGGAATGACACTGAATGAACACATATATTCAACAGCTATGCACTAGCATTCATATGAACAATTGCACAGGATATACGCAGAAAGTTCAGTAACTAATGACTAATAGAATGTCAGTTAATTAGGATATTCTAATATGCATAAAGTGCACTGAAATTCTTAATTCAGTAAGCCGGCGAATTGAAGGTATGTGATTTTTCAGTAATTGTCCCAAAAAAGCTAACAAACACTATTAGTCACTGCAAGTGAACAAAGATAATATGACATGCAACTAATCCAAGCAAGAAACATGGAAACATTTCAAAAGAAAAGGTAACAGAAAGTAACAAGAAGGAAAATAAAACAAGACATTAATAGCACCAAGCTCCAAGAACACAGGAATCAGAAAAAGATTTATTAAGCAAAATGCACTAGTTTCGTTTCCACGACATTTTGCTTCCATACAACATTGAAAACAACAAGTACACGAACACACAGAGAGATAATTCACGATTCAGCTGAATTACTGAAAATAACAGAACTGCTCACCTAAATTAACTCAAATCACGCCAGCAACTCAAATCTCCTGAAACCACAAATCATGCAACAAAAATTCAGATTCAAATCAACAAACAGCATAACACAAGCATCCAGCATTGAAGCAATCCGATTCTTACTACGGAAAAAAAAAATCCCATAAAAAAATAAAAAGAAAACAAACCTATTGAATCGAATGCAGCAACAAATCGGAAACAACCGTATAAAAATGGATATAAAAAGAGGCCGATCGGAGGAATTGAAGAGGAGGAGAATAAGGGGGGGGAGAGAGAGAGAGAGAGAGGTTAATATGAGAGACGGAGCATAGGAAAGATCGTCACATAGAGGTTTGTTTTTTTTCCTAATTCACACTGAAACTATGGAAAAAAGTAATTACAGATTTATATAATTTTCGATGATTTCTATGCTGAAAAAAAAAAAACAAAAAACAAAAAACTACCAGTGTGCGTAATAATGAGAGAGGGCAGCGTTTTTCGGTTCGGCCGTTAAAACCCTGGGAACTCAGTTCTCAGCATTTTTATCAAACCTCGTCTAGAAAATTAGAAAAAAATAAAAATAGGAAAACAAAATTTCTTGGGCCTATTATTGGCTCGATTGCTTCTATGTTTTGCTTCTTAGGCCAGACCGCGAGACTCATATGCCTTAATTTTACTAAATTAACCCAAATTGGGATTTTTGGGTTAGTAATCTTATTTAACTTCAATAGCTCAAAATTATGTGTACAAACATGTGTGCGTGAATATATTGAATAATACATTATAAAAATTATTTTTGAGGTTTAATTTAATTATAAAAAAATTAAGTAATTTTTTAAAATATGACTTTTTTTGAGATATTACAAATACTCGTTGATGTATGTTTTTATTTTATAAATATTTCTTCAATAGATATAAATTGTAAAATAGAAGCAAATGTTAATAGGGTATTTGTAATTTACAAATTTAAATAATTTTTTTATA